>JBBPSJ010000242.1:0-34435 GCA_038093535.1 Boletus reticulatus
TATTATATCTGACCATCTAATCACCATGTGTACCTATGACCTATTATCTGACCATGTGGTCTACCATCTGACCCTCTGACCCTCTGACCCTCTGACCCTCTGACAATCTGACCCTTTGACCTTCTGACAATCTGACCCTTTGACCTTCTGACCCTCTGACCCTCTGACCCTCTGACCTTCTGACAATCTGACCCTCTGACAATCTGACAATCTGACCCTTTGACCTTCTCACCATCTGACCCTCTGACCCTCTGACCTCACCTACGACAATCGACCCTCGACATCCCCTGACAATCGACCGCTGACCACCACCCATCTGATATAAATCTCGTGCTCAGCCGACAATCTGACCCTCTGACAATCTGACAATCTGACCCTTTGACCTTCTCACCATCTGACCCTCTGACCCTCTGACCCTCTGACAATCTGACCCTCTGACAATCTGACAATCTGACCCTTTGACCTTCTCACCATCTGACCCTCTGACCCTCTGACCCTCTGACCCTTTGACCTTCTGACAATCTGACCCTCTGACCCTCTGACAATCTGACAATCTGACCCTTTGACCTTCTCACCATCTGACCATCTGACCCTCTGATCCTTTGACCCTCTGACCCTCTGACCTTCTGACAATCTGACCCTCTGACAATCTGACAATCTGACCCTTTGACCTTCTCACCATCTGACCCTCTGACCCTCTGACCCTCTGACCTTCTGACCCTCTGACCCTCTGACCTTCTGACCCTCTGACCCTTTGACCTTCTGACAATCTGACCCTTTGACCTTCTGACCCTCTGACCCTCTGACCCTCTGACCTTCTGACAATCTGACCCTCTGACAATCTGACAATCTGACCCTTTGACCTTCTCACCATCTGACCCTCTGACCCCTGACCCTCTGGCCAGCGTGATCTGATACCTCTGACGATCTGACCCTCTGACCCCCCACGGTATTTCTCACCATCTGACCCTCTGACCCTCTGACCCTCTGACCCTCTGACCTTCTGACCCTCTGACCCTCTGACCCTTTGACCTTCTGACCCTCTGACCCTCTGACCTTCTGACCCTCTGACCCTCTGACAATCTGACAATCTGACCCTTTGATCTTCTGACCCTCTGACCCTCTGACCCTCTGATTTTCTGACCCTCTGACAATCTGACCTTCTGACCTTCTCACCCTCTGACCTTCTCACCCTCTGACCATCTGACCCTTTGACCTTCTGACCCTCTGACCTTCTGACCCTCTGACCATCTGACCCTCTGACCCTCTGACAATCTGACCCTTTGACCTTCTGACCATCTGACCTACCATCTGACCCTCTGACCCTCTGACCATCTGATCATTTATGGGGCCCTACAAGGCAACTCATATGGGTAAGGTCACCACCTGCATGCCAAAGTGTATAACTTACATTCTATAATTTCCAATCCAAATTGAAGAGTGGAGATACAATTATCAGCATGATCATGATCACCCCACTTATGTACATACCACAATGCACAACTCACCAACTATGATTTCCAATCCAGGATAAAGAGTGGAGATGCAACCATCAGTAGGGTCACCCCACCTGCATCCCATAGTGCACAACTCACCAACTATGATCCCCAATGCAGTAAATTATCAACATGGTCACCCCCAAAATGTATAACTCACCTCCTATGAATTTCAACCCATGAAGAGTGGAGATCAGCATGGTCACCCAAATGTGTAACTCACCTCCTATGATTTCAGTTCATGATGAAGAGTGAAGATGCAATCATCAGCATGGTCACCCCCACTTGCATGCCAAAGTGTATAACTTACCTCCTATGATTTCCAATCCAGGATGAAGAGTGGAGATGCAATTATCAACATGGTTACCCCACCTGCATGCCACAATGCACAACTCACCAACAGATGCAATCATCAGCATGATCACCCTGCCTGGATGCCACAGTGGATGAATCATATACTATATTTCCAAGTGAAGTGAAAGGTGAAGGCATATCCATGAACATGTTCACAACTCACCTTCTATAATATCCAAGGCACAAAACATGATTTTCAGTATAATCATTGGAGCATAATGATGCATGACTTACACTCTATGGTTTTCAATGGACCAGGATTGATTATTATATGGGATCATTCATCAACATGAGAAACTCACTATTACCACAATGGTAGCATCCAAAAGATTCAGTAATATATCATGACTGTCTGCAATGAAATCTCACCTACCTGAACATGAGGAAACCACCATGCAAGCTCCTCAAGCCTTTTCTCGCTCATGTTAGCTATTGAAAGTGGTGAGTTGTACACCTCATCTATATCTCTTATCAACCTTTGTTGGAAAAAAGTGTTAGCCATCCAAGGCACAATAGACTGCCAACACAAACCCACCTTCCAACTGCACATCTCACACAGAGTGCTATGTTTGCTTCCTGGGCTGAGACCAGTAGCATTTGCAATGCTTCTTCATTCAGAGCATCTGTGATGACATCCAAGAGCTTGCTGCATCCCTCATGACTAGACTTGTGCATGTCTGGTTCGTGTGGTTAATAATAACTTTGGACAAGAAAAGATATGATACAAGCCTTGAATCCGGACACAAGACCTTGGGGCATACTTCATGAGAGTAAGACGACCACCATACATCAGCTTTGTCGAATATCTCCTCAATGAGTGGCTCAGCCTTCGATAGCCACTCCCTTAAAGGCAGGTGACGATCAGCAGGTGTCAACTTTCCCAGTGCTTTAGGTAGCAGGGCATCGAATTTTGTGAATATCACTACAACAGGAACTGGGAGATCACTTGCATCAGCTCGAGAAGACAGCATTGGCAAAGAATTCACCATTCCCAGCATCACATTCAGTGAAAAACATCTCCTCAGATCGTTGGATTGCTCGCTCGATTTCGTCCATCGGAATGCAATACCTGCACGAAATATGATTCGAGTTCCGTGATGCAACAATCCGACTTACCATACCGCGTGAATGCGCTTCTTGAGAATGGTCGTCTTCGCACGGTCTGCAATGAACTTCTTCATCTGCAAGAACTCTTCTTCGCTTCCAGCTTCGAAGCCTCGAGAGTCATGGAAGATGAGTTTGTCATTGCTCCGGAAGACCAGTTCGTGTTCAACATTCCGCGCTGACGACGATTAATCAATCCCTGTTGGTGATTAAATGCACCATAAAACACACTCGGGCTCACCCCCATGGATCCTTCGACTTGCGATAGATCAACCTAATTGCACACTTTAGCTTGTCGCACAACGACATATATCAACCAAGATCCATACCTTGTTCCCGTCGCCATCGTAGATCTCTGGATTCTCCGTGGTGTTGCAAATGGCCCGAAAGATCGTGGTTTTGCCAGCGTTCGCACGTCCGACGATAAGGATTCTGAAGCGACCAAACTTCTCTTGAAGGTTTTTGAAGCTCTGTGTGTTTTCTGCAGACATTCTTGAAGGGTGAGCGTGAAGATAAGTGTGGTTGAGAGCCAAGGGCTGTAGAATGGTGGCGGCAGCGAAGAAACAAGGGGTCCTTATTGATGAGAAGTTTCGCAGGCAGCCCACTTTCTTACTTTTCGATTTCCGACCCCGGGCCGGTCACGTTCCGCTACACTAGCTGCGCCTCGAACGATGCTCGCTGCCCATCAAACGATTGAATCAATACCAAGCCTGAGTAAACCCGGCGCATCGATTGCCATGAAGCAAGCCTAGACAGTCCTCAGTCTTCATCACTCACGTCTCCCTCAGTGTCAGACCCCTGTCACTCTTTATCGGTTCCGCCACGTGTCACATACGCCGTCACCGTCCATGCTCTAAATAACAGCGACCAGTAAACACCGAAAAAATGAGAGACTGTCAATACAAATAAACGGCCGAGCAGCATACCAGTCGACTCCCCACAACTTACACTGCACCAGTGTGATTGCTAATTCCCATACGGACATTATTCCCAGGTGGCCGTTTAGTTCCTTCATGACCTTCAAGTTGTCAGTGACGAACATGGATTGGATATAGTGAGTTGAAAGGTATGTCTCCTCACCTTCCCTTTATTTGTGTTTCGCCCGGGTATCCCGATCCGAATTGAGCACATAAGCTATGAGTTTCGTCAGGTCTGACACAGTACAGTCGTACTAGTTCACTCACACTCTTTGGAGCTGCTTGTCCTATTGTTGATGTCAAAACCCGTAATAATTCATGCACATGCAAGGACAGCATTGTTTGGGTATTCCCCTCTGATAATACCCAGTGCATCAATGCATTTCAATTCGTGACGAAAGGATAAAGCTATACCTCTTGTTCACAATGAGCGAATTCCAATCCTCTCTGCTTTGCACCCGTCACGGTTATCGCGCGCGTACCCCATATTTGGCCTATATGTTTTCCGCATATCTGACATGTGTATCAGCGTGGGCGAAAAGGATTGCCGTGCTCAGTTTCACCTCATCCCCTTCGCTGGCCCCAAGGAAAGACTTTGCTCCGACAGCCTCGCCGCGGGAGCCATCCTCAAAGACTGGTACGGGGTACGCGCGTAAAGCAGTCGTGGACCATCTGCGCAAAGTATCGTCTTGAACGAACCTCGAACGACTGTGTACCATGGAGATACAGAGTGGCACGGAAAATGAAAGCAAGGAGAAGAGTGTAGCCCACGAGAGTGATGAATGGCAGACGTACGAAATGTCAATCACAGCAGATATCAACCCTTGCACGATTGAAATAAAGCAGGATCTCGATCTTCGCTGCTTCCTGTCCGTGCTTGGTTCGTCCGAGAGGCTTTGTTGGGAGTAGAGAATGTAGTATCGACCAGATTGCAACGAGGAAAAGAACAGACTCGTTGAAAGACAAATGGACCGGATGTTTTCCAAACAAGAATCGACACTGACAAGTGCACTTTCCAACACAACGTCGTCATCACGCACACCGAGATTCAGAACAGCGCAGCCGCGCCGGAACCCAAATGAACCAAAACAATCGACATCCCGCCGGCCCCCGTCCTGCCAGCCAAGAACCCCCGCGTCGCATCGAGCACAGACGCCGGGAAATCTTCTTTGCATCAGTATGCTTCCTGCGCCGAAACAACCAGCGCCTGTGATCGAGAAGGAGGTGGAACGTGTACTCGGAAACGGAGGTAGCCGTGGCCCTGGATTGGTGTTTCGTACGTCTACGAGCCAGACGAATCCCTCGACGCCTCTGACGCGGGCGTCACGTGTCCGCACCGTCGACGTCCTTCCTTCCACTGGCACCCTACGAGGTCGATTACTACGCTTCCTACGCCAATAAATGGAAGGCAGACTATAAGCACATTCGTGCACTCGAGAAATCGCAGTACGACCCCGACACGGACGGTGCGCAGGACGTGGATATGGCTGCCAAGATGGAAAAGGTGCGGAGAGAGATCAAGAAACGGGAGGATAGGAAGGCGTTGATGGGAAAGGCGGGGCAGAACGACAATGGAGAGTCGGCGATGGCTAGGTTGAATGTCAAGGGTGCCAAGCTGGGCACGGTGGCAAGGTCGAGGCACCAGCTGACGACGTTGCTGACGGTGGCATATTTGAATCGGGAGGTAGTACTGGGAGAGAGGATTGCACAGGGTTGAAGTATTGAGTGCTTGACGTGTTCTTTGTTGATGAGACTAATCTGTTCATTCGCATTCTAGGCTTCTGGTATAATACAACGCGTATATGTATACTGTACCATTTCACTTGATTCGACAGCCCGTGTGACGCGTGACACAGCCAACATACCTGTAGGGGTGCCCGAGAAAATAATTTAAAATAATTAAATTAATTCGCGCGCAGCGCGAGTAGAAAAAAAAAAAGTGGCGAGCTTGGGCAAGTGAGAGTGAACCCGTGGAAAGTATCTACCATAAATGGTAAGTCCATTTCAATGTCCGATAAGTACTTACGTCAGCAGCTGTGACGTGTGACGACAGAATGATTTCGTCAGTCACCATTTCGTCCACTGCTTGGGTGCATGACGGAAAGAGCTTTCGTCACCTTATCCTACCCAAAATACATGCGCTGGACGGTGTATATTCGACTGGCAGTCTGATGAATCAATGAAGTGTGACAGCGAGCAACTTTCGTCAGACCCCCTTGTGACGCGTGACCAGGCGCAAATTTGGGCGTTCTGCAAGCGTGACGAGCTTGTGAGGCCGCCAAGCAGAACTGGGCCGAAGTTCGTGCCGGTCACGGGATTGAGGTCTCCCGAGTCTCCCCGACTCGGTGCTTCCTTGATTAGGGTACGGGCGAAAACTCGAGAGGCTGTTAATAACCGGTTAAAAACCTCCACCACTTTTGACCAGTGGTTAATAACAGTTATTAACAGTTATTAACAGGGGTCACGTGACCAAAAATAACACGTGATATATATTTTTCGCGCCCGCGCTCGCCGAGCGCGCTGTAGCTACCAATCCCAAGCATAATTATCATCTCCTTCTCCCTCAACGACCCCAGTATCCACATCTTTGTCTAATATTTTTTCTGCAACAGGCCCCCTTTCCTCGAGGACTGCCCTCGAGTACATCTAATCGGGCTCCAGGACTTTCATCGGCAAGTAAGGCATTCGCCTCGCGACGGAGATCGGATGGGAGGCGATGACAGCTCGCAGCGTGCTTCAATATACGCTTGCGGTTTAGTGGAGATGCAAGACTATACGGGCAGTTATTGCCAACACATTGATAGCGTAGTTTCTTCGGGTTGTTGGCGGGGTGACATTGACGTGTCACTTTGTCAAGTAGCGAGGTGCGAGGACAACCCACTCCATATCCCAAGCCCACAGACCCTTTCTTCGGTGGCAAAGCATCAACGAGGGCACCCGAAAACCCTTCCTCCACGTCTTCATCATCGCTGGGCACAGTCTCTTGTTCTTTATGAATGGAGGCGGCGGAGGTGCGGAGATCTGAAGAGAAAGCAAGTTCATGTAATGTCTATGGACGCGCCATGTTGTGAGATTAAAAAAGTACGGAGAACCAATATTTGCATACCTTCTGTCGCTTTTTTGGTGGTTCTGACACGAGGTCAGAATTATGTTGAGGTTTGGGTAGCGTGTCTTGTAGTGACTGTCGAGGCACTTTAGGTGATACTGTCGGACTCGGAGACAGCAAAAGTAGCGGATTGGAGGGACTGGCACGGTCTTGAGCAGACCCAGTGGATGCACGTGGAGGTAGGTCAAAGTTGATGAAAGCGGACAGAGAGAGCTTCTCGGGGGGGAAAAGTTGGGCTTTGATGGCTGGCGGGATTGTGGTAGGTATCTCAGTGCCCTCCGAGTCTTTCGAAAGTGTCTCTTCGGGCAGATTGAAGGGCTGCGCTGCCGCCGCTGCGCCCTGGTCCGACTCCTGGACCTGGAGCATAGTCAATGTGTGAGGACCGGTGGGAACGAGGTAAAAAAAAGGTTACATGACGATCGGGCGTTGCTTGGAGATGTCGGGCACTCCGAGAATCATGTATATTGCAGGGTCTGGCAGCGCAGTGTGGCAGAAGACTGACGATGAGAGAACTTGACGCTTGATAAGCACCGGTGGCGAGCGGGCTCGCGCTATCATAGTCACGTGATGGTTAATAACTACCTACGACCCCCGAGGTAGACCCCCCAGGTTATTAACCGGTTAATAACCTGCTAAAAATTAACCAGTTATTAACATTTGGGTTTTCGCCCGTACCCTAGTCAGGGGCGTGCGAGTGCCTCCGGAGAGACCTTGCAAGCAAGGTAATTGGATGAATGTCACGTGCCTGCGCAGCCCGATAAACGCGAACGAACAGACCGTCTCAGACGTCTATCGACGGTTTGCCTCTCAACGCGGCAACCTCATAGACGGGCTGGGTCCCAGACTACGTAAGCCGTATGATCTGCTATGTCACTCTGCATGTACTCATCACCCCTTGGACAGTTTTCCCTCTCATGGCGAATTCTACACGCTCTGTAAGTCACTCTATGTCATGCCTTAGGCTGGTGCGGCGGGCTGATGTTGGTTAACCAGGGGACTTTTTCTTCCCGTCTTTTCGGTGCCCCCCCATCACGTGGACCGGGTCGGGGTCATGGGAGATGGCGGCAAATGGAGGTGTGGATTGGAACGCATTGTCCCCAAAACAGAAGTGTGTGATGCACTCCTTTGGTGCGTATCTCGGCTAACTGATAGAGGTATGTGTTGGTGTGTCGTTTCTGGATCGTGACGCTCATGCCGTGAACACAGTACTCGTTTATCGATATTCGTGAAAACCACGAGTTGGTATCTGATCGTCCTTTGCCTCGTCGTCGTATCTCGCAGTGAGCCTTACTCAGACTAGACATGGGCTCAAAGTAATATCCGTATGACTGGTTTTGTAATGTACTTGTGCCCTGCAGCGTTCGTCTACATACTCTAGCGAGAACCATGCAATTGAATCTGCCCATTGTTGCCTGGCGTATGCCGAAAACGAGATGTGGCAACGTAGATCAGCCGAGACCGCGGCCTGTCCGCTGACCTTGACCATCACTCAGCACTGCAGTACCCAGCAACAGTTGTGTTTGTACTGTCGCCAACAATGGCTGGTGCGTAATGGTGAAATGGAGGTGTTCTGCTGCTGCTGGCATGGGGGCTATTTCCGTCCGTCAGAATTGACGCTGGTGGGTTCACGAGGGCGGTGACGTTTACAAAAGATGCCAAATATCTCGTGGGCGGTGGTAAGAAGGGACTTCGAGTCCGGCGAGTGGCAGACGGCCAACAAATAGCATCCGTGAAAGCGAAGGACATGTGTCAAAAGAGGCAAGCTAAAACGTCAGCGTGTTCCCACCCGCTACCGTTGCTGCTCCAAAGAAGAGATTGACACGATACTGAAGCATATGCCTTGAGCACCATAACGTCAAGCTGACCCGCTCACGTCAATAAGCCAAGACACGTCGAGTGACAACTCACTAGTATATAACACCGGGAAACGGCCCAGCTTCGGCGACGCCAAGACAGAATCTTGCGCCGACCAACTCGGGGTATCTGCAAACCATATATGCGTCAATTCCAGGGAAAAGGGGCAGTACGAAAACCGCGCGTTACGTCTTGACGAATCCCATCGCCGTCCGTGCCACCTTGATTCGCCTTTGAAATTTGATCCACGAGAAACGGAGAAGTCGATGGGCGAGCCATCGTTGATGGCGAAAAATCTAGGCGGATGGACACCGTGATAATAGTTTCGTAGTCTGGGACCCAGCCCATCTATGAGGTTGCCGCGTTGAGAGGCAAACCGGAATCGCTGAAATAAGGGATGAATAGTCCATGTCGTTGCAGTCGTAAGTGATCGTGTCGCGTCCAAGTTCAATTGCACTTGACCATCCAATATTTACAGTAACTAATTACTCGGGAAATGCCCCCTGCGGCGGCCCTTGTACCTTGCTTGCGACGGGAAGGCGATTGGGGATATGTGACATTTTGGGTACGCTACAGACACATATAGATGAGGTTTATCATGTAGACTCATAATCATTACCCGTGTCACTTCGTCGAAGCAGTGTTCAGTGCGCTGAAATAGGTTTCGTGGGAACAAATAGTGATACCTGAGCGTCATTCTGCCGAAGGCGTGACCGCGCTCCCTTCCCCACTGGACAAGGGTGTTCGACGCTATCATGTTGATCGCTAGGAACGGATGATCGGGATCTGGAATGATGGCAGCGGCGGGGGACAAACGGTTGAACCCGGCCCCTCTGCTGAATCGTGTAAACACGTGGGTCGTTTGTAAACGATATTCATACCCGCAGTCAGTTTGGATGTCAAAAACGATGGCCCTCTTGTATACTTGGGTGTGGGTAACAATGAAGTTGTACGCGTCCGAGACCATTCCAGGCGCGTCTCTAATCTGTTTCCTGGCCGCCTCCTTCATCAGGACCCATAGCTCGATAGCCCTAGAAGTTACAATACTAGAGGAGTCTTCCGCAGCGGAGCCGGCCCAGTCGACAAAGCAATTATAATGTGTGGGATCTGCGGCGAGCTGCGTGTTAACGCGTGCGTTACCACCGATGGCAGACTTGTTTTTGCATGAACTCGGAGAAGGTCTTGAATTGTTCTTCTGCCGTCACGGAAGCATCAAACTGCCGAAAACCAATACCGTTAAATGAAGTGGTGACAGTCGTGGAGAATCGTTCATTGGCAGAGCTGTCAGAGTTGGATGGCGGCCATAGAAGGTGAAGGACAGGGTGAGAAATCGACTTGGCCAACTTACCAATCGAAACCTGCTCCCAGTAGAAGGCGGTAAGGGAAACGGGGGGCGCACTTACAGTCTCGCCTATGCGCCAAGTCTACAGAGAAAAAAACACTTGCCTCAATATACGGGCATCACAATCATTCCTCGAGGCCTTGATTTAGACGATTCGTGCTTCCCAGCGGGCCCATCCAGCATGGAGCAACGTGGTACTGGTATCTTCCACGGAAGACACTAGCACCCCGCATCTGTGAGCCTGAAAGTAGCCTGAAACGAAAGACCCAACTCACATTGAACGAAAACCCATCCTAGCAAACAATTTCAACAAATTTCAGCAACCGTACCATAAGATCGAGGTTGTAAACAATCGAGATCCCCGTCAAGCCTGACGTTGACATGCGCGACGATTGATGCGCAACGCCCGGACCTCGTCGCCCACGAGTCCAGGACGGTGTGCTCCGGATCTGGTGCGGCGATCTGGTTGCCACAGTTCTGGGTTCTGGGCACGATGCGGCTCTCTGTCTCCATCGAGCATTCGTTTCTCTCAAAAAGTTGATATCCCGATTTCCTGCTTCGATTACAGCTGTTCACAACGGCAGAACGTGGCGGTGGAGTCAGCCTGGGTCAGGAAATATTGATGGCCGGTTCTGAACGTTCGGCGACGACTGAAGACCGCCGACGGGGAGAGGGCGATCGACTCGGAGAGATCATGGATCAGCAGCGAACATTGAACCGAGGGGCGGGTATTTTCATTTTCATAATACTATACTTACGAGAGACGCACAACCTGTCCTGTCCTGACAAAGCCGGCCCAAATAACCGTGGGTAGAATCTTGCTGCGGTGACGGCGTGCCACGTCGTTTAACTTTGTTCCAAACGGGAAGAAGCATCAAGCGTGACATAATTGAACCCGATCTGGGTGCGCGTCCGAGTCATACAGCAACTTGAAGCCGCCTCGCTAAAAAACATCTTTGATGGAAGTGAGTATTGTTTCCGGTATCTGACGACGGCGCTATGGTATATAACAACATCATACATGACGTCCCTCGCTCTTCCCTTTCCTCACCCCATTTTCACTCTGCGCACTACTGTCTCGTTCCGGCTTCTGTAGTTCTCTTGCCTTCCCCGGGTACCTTGGCCCTCCTCCCGAATCTTATTTCCTCGTTTCTCCTCGTCATTTTTGTCTCCCTCAGATTTCTAACTTGGTCCCCTCCCTTCCAACGCTGGCCACCCGACAAAGGCGTCATGCCCGGTATTGTCTCGTCACGGCTGCGGTAGGGGTTTACTTCCATTTTCATGTCGGCGTCACGGAACCTCGACAGAGGAAGAAGGTCGAACAAGTTGCCAACATGGCGGCTGCATCGATGTCTAGCTTTCTGACATACACGCGGTAACTACAACATGGCATAAGGTGATTCCAGTGAAAATACAGGGTATATGAGGTAGTGGCAAAAATGCGTACAGAAAATAATCCCATTCCTTTTAGGCACAGAGAAGGGATATTGATGGCAAGAATCTAAAAACTACCATCAATGATAGGACTAGGAAGAGTATAACTTGACTAACTGCAGCGTGGAGGACACCCTTTCCTTATCGTGCAGAGGCCATCCATTGCAGCACAGTAGACATCGTCGGGCGCGCCTCCGGGCTCGTTTTCGTCAGGTCTCTGGCTATCCTGAGGAGCCGCCCGCGATCCGCTGAGGTATCACAGCACCAACAGAGTTCTTCTAATGTTCTTCCGCAACTCCACAAGTCAGCGAGAAGTGGTTTGAACCTTCCCTCGCGAACTTCAGGAGCCATATAGCCTTCGGTACCAGCGACACCTTTGTACATTGCATTGGGTCCACGGACACGGATGGACACACTAAAGTCGATTATCGATAGGCGCCCGCCTTCAGCAGGGATAATGACATTTTGTGGTTTGATGTCCATATGTGCTACATTATGCTCATGCATGAACGCGACGGCTTCGAACAGCTGTACCGCCACCGACCGCAGCTTCTCGCTAGGGTTTTTCAGTTTCGTCAGCCAGTCGCCAGCATCGGGCATTGATATCACGGTGCCTCCTCGAACCGACCAGAATCGAACACGGGGTATGGTGTGGTTTAACGGTGATTGGAACTGCGAGAGGTGTCGTAGAACATTGATTTCACTCTCTCGTTTCAGTTCCACGAACTTGAGGTACCCGTGGTCGTCGCCGCTTTTGCTCTCGATGGCAGCAACTCGATGATGCTAGGTGAGCGCGTCAATCCAAAGGCGACTAACACCAACAAGGGTCCGTACCCTGCGTGGAATATAATCGATCTTGCAGTTTATCTGTCGCAAAATTTGCTGGATATCTTCAGTTCGGAAGACGCCCAGGTCATCTTCATCATCGGACCAGTCATCTTCATCTTCAGACCAATCATATTTATCCTGGGGTCCGCCATCTTCATCTTGGAACCCGCTGTGTTTGTCTTCTTCCATGTTCGACTTCTTGAATGCTACAAGGATGCGGTCGGCGGCTCATTGTTCAGTAAAAGAAAATGCTTACAAGTAGGGAAGTCAATGACAAGACAGACGTAGTCAGGGGAAAGAACCTTTGCCAATTGGTTAACCCTTGTCCACTTAGGGTCAATATGACTCCTATTGCTCTGTACCAAGCATGCCTGCTTGATCTGACCCGAAATGTCTTTGCTGTTTCCCCGACCTGTGTTATAGTTCGACTGAAGGGTCGAGACTGGACTGTTCAGCTTGTAGAACATGCAGTCACGGTATGGAAGTTTGTCAGGGATATCTACGTCGGGATCATCCCGAAGATCTTGAAACAACTCCAAAAGGGAGGCAATGGGGAGTGCCGAAATAAACTGAAGGTCGTCGTTGATTAGGGCCAAAAACTGAACTTTATCTGTAGGGCAAGTCAGTCGGAACGGAATTGATTGTAAACAAAAGACGTGCTCACTCATCGTGTTTGGTTGCAATTGATATATGCTCAAATGAAGGGATCCCAGGTGGGCCACCGAAATTCTGCTGTGGAAGGTAGCACTACTCAGTGGGTGAGAACGGGAGTTTGTTGAACAGTGGCAGTGATGTTTGCCTTTTTGGATTTCTGAAATTTCAGAATCAGATATCACTTGCACCAACCTTCTTCACAGGACTATGATTCTAGACTTACGCGCAGGACCGTCCCCTCGAAAGTTGGAACAATGTTGTGATCCCTGTGATCACAAGGGAAATCACAGTGGCAGGAGAGTCGCTGAGGACTACGTCAAATGCTGTCACTCGCGGTCCCTGTTCAAGGACATGTACGCCGCAGTACGCGGCTTACTCTGTCCTCGCGAAGTCATGGGCGCGGAAAATCAAATCTGTGTACCAAGTCTTATGTCTTCGAAGAAGGAATGCTCACCTGCCCTTCGTTAACGTGATCGCCGCTTCCCCTTACATTGTCCGCGCGGCAATTTCATGGTATGCGGTTTCTTGCTTCCTTTTTGCCGTCCCCGTCCAGAGTCTTCAATGCTTCGATACATGATGCATGATGCCCAATCTGGAGACAAACTCGATCAGTCACATTACTAATGGAGCCACGGGTGTTGCGCCGACTTCGACGGATTCCGGCTGGGTTTTACATCAGAACCGAAAATAATGTACGTTTTCTCTCCCATGCAGCGAACAGCAGTTACATGTACTTACAAACTGGATTATCAATACTTGACTGTATTTCGATCAGGCTATGCAGTAAGTTTATATCGCAACTGATGAGTCGTAACTCAGTATGTGCGAGACGACATGCTCGGGATCGAAGACTACGGCAGCGACGCCGACACGCGTCAAATACGACGCCAACACCTTCCACACCTTCCACGTCGTCGCTGCGATCAAAACTCCCTCCACCGACTTCCTCATCATCGTCCTCTCTCTCGCTTCCCGAATCTTCTCGTTCGAGTTCTATTACGCACAAAGAATAGCGCAGTCGCCCCCAAACCCCAACGAACCAAAAAAAAAAAAACGGCATCAATCTCTTATCCCTTCCCCTTCCCGAAGATGACGAAGACGACGGTCCACTCGCCAAGAAGCATCGAGCACAGGCGCCGGGAAATCTTTTTTTGCTTAGTAGGCTTCCTGCGCCGAAAAGCCGGCGCCTGTGATCGAGAAACAGGAGGAACGTGTACTCGGAGGCGGAGGTGACCCCGAACTGGTGTTTCGAACGTCCACGAGTCAGACGCTGTTGGTGTCGCGGGGACGGAAGAGTCCCCTGTCGACGTTGATGACGCAGGGGTCGCAGAGGTCGATGGGCCCATTGACGTTTCCGCACCGTCGACATCTTTCCTTCCACCCTCTCTCAAGAAAGGCAAGGCAGATATGTCCCTTGAGGACTAAGGACCATACAAACCCCCTCCTTCGACAGCTACCCAGCCCCAAAAGGCAGCATTACCAGTCGACTTTTTCTTGCTCGGTTCGAGTACGTCATCTGCGAGATCGACACCGTTGACGTTTCCACATCCACCGCCACGAGCGTACCGTCCGCTTCTGCATCGTCCTCGTCCACCATGTCTTCCGCCCCTGCCATTTCGACCTTTCGACCACCCTCGCCTACGTTGGACGATCCCTACTCCGGCTACTACCAATTCCCCTCTGGCGCATACGCCCCCTACGACGCCGACTACTACGCTTCCTACGCCAAGAAATGGAAGGCAGACTATGACAAGCACATTCGTGCACTCGAGAAATCGCAGTACCAGCCCGAGACGGACGACGCGCAGGACGTGGATATGGCTGCGGAGATGGAAAAGGCGTGTCGGGTGATCAAGGAACGGGGGGATAGGAAGGCGCTGATGATGGGCATGATGGGGCAGAACGAGAACGGAGAGCCGGCGATGCCTAGGATGAATGTCAAGGGTGCCAAGCTGGGTACGGTGGCAAGGTCGAGGCATCAACTGTCCACGTTGCTGACGGAGGTGTATTTGAACGAGTCGTCGGAAGAGAAGATTGCACAAGGTCGCGGGAATAGAAAGGAAGCTGGGATGATGTATGGTGAGTGCTAAATTTGTTCTTTGTGGATGAGAATAGGATGTTCATTCGCATTCTAAGTTTCTATCTATAGTATCTACTAGATGTCCACGAACACCTCCCTCTCTGCCGCTGATTCACCTGGAAAACAAAAGTTGCATGAACCTCCACAACCTGACCGTCATCACGCCACAACCAGATGTTGCTGCGGAGTCGGTCCCTGTCTCTACGGAACGTACGGTCCGCCGAACCGCCTCCCAAGGAGCCTCCTGCCTCTCTGCCACTAACTAAACCTGCCGCTCCAAAACTGTCCTGGGCCCTCCTCCATAAAGATGCAGCGTCCCCCTCAAAACCCAACTCCCTTCCGACCTCTTCCATCGTCGGTTTCTCCATCCCTGCACCAATGAGCCAAAAGTTTCCCCAAGCAAAAAATCAGAGCTATTCTCCCTCGGTCCAGTCATCCAGCCCGCAATGAGGATCCGTCCTCGCGGTCTCGTCAATACTGGAAACATGTGTCTTGCGAATGCAGTCCTCCAGGTGCTCATCTACTGCCCGCCCTTTTGGCGGCTGTTCCATGAGCTAGGCAGGTTCCTCGATACCCCTACCGATGGACGTGTCCAACAGCAAAACGCCTCTTGTACAAACCACCTCCAGAGGGCAAGGGCGGACCTGTCAATCGTACAAAGAGGCGACGAGGAGGACAGCCTGATGGATTCTTTTATCCCTACCTACGCACTCAAGGAAAAGAAACGGTTCGATCATATGCGGGTAAGCCGGCATCATCAACCCGCGTTTCCCTTGACTTGATCTCTCTCAGGTGGTCACCAAGAAGATGCGGAGGAATTCTTGGGCTTTTACTTGGCTCCTCCTCACTGGTTACCAAAACAGAGGCTGACCAATCGCATTCTGAGACATAAAACGGCCACGCGGCGCACGAGGATGGACCGTGACTTGAAGTCGTCAAACGCAGCAGAATGGCTATCAATACAACGAGGCAGATAACGAAAATAACCTGCCCGCAGGCCAAGTCGACCGAATCACCGATCACCCGCATGTTTGGCGGGAAATTCCGCGTCGCTTCGTGTGCCTCATCAAAAAGACTCGATTTTGGTCGAAGACTGGCGTTCGCTGCGATTAGACATTCAGGTTCGTTCACCTGGTCTCAGCGCGCCATCGCTGTAGGGACTCACTTATTTATTTGTAGCGCGAATAAATCCACACGATCAAAGACGCCCTCGCGTACATTTCATCGCCACAACCCGTGCAGGTCCGACACTTCTGTCACTCGACCCGGTGCGACTCTGGACAGAGCAGACGGTGCACATTGACACGCTCCCACCGATTCTCATTCTGCATCTCAAACGGTTCTTGTACGATGCGAGTGCAGGCGGCGTGACCAAAGTCGGCAAGCAAATATCGTTTGCATCCGAGTTGGACTTTCCCAGTGGTAGGCATTTTTACTATACATTCTACGTAAATCGCAACACATTTTTATTGCATGTAGAAGTGATGGCTCCTGGGAAGAAGCTCCACGGAATGCGGTATAAGCTCTTTGGCGGTAAACACCTCTTAGCTTCAGTACAAGATATCGGTCTGATTCTTTTGCAGTGCTGTACCACCTTGGATTCTCTGCCTCAAGTGGACACTACACCCTCGACGTGCTACATCCCAACATTGACGATGCGGTGGGTATGGGCCCGACGGTGAAACTGCACGAAGGATGGATACGGATAGACGAGCTTGTGTCAGACGTGAGACCGGAGGACGTGTTTTGAACGCCCGTACCGGGATCGGCGTGCGGAGTTGAGAGGTGGTGTGTAGTGGATGTAGGTCTTTTGTGTGTACACACGCACGTTCGCTCGTTGGCTTGCTCTTCGTATGTTTTGTCCCTGCTATTCAGTTTTTTGCATCGCATTGGATCCAATTCGAATTTAGAATGTGCACCTCACCGCTTCTATAAATTGAGATGTCGACTTAGACACGAACAGCCTCTACGGTAGTAGCCCCACTGCTCGGACCGTGCACTGTTTGGTACAATACCATGTCCAGATCCATGTCTAGCTGCACCGAGTAACTGGAGAATGATAATGAACACATTGTTGGGAGGATTGCATTCACCAGTTGGGTAGAAGATAGATACTTGTGGAGTGCATAGCTATATCCGCGGCCTCTTTTTTTGGTTCTATATATGTTGCCGCCGTGGTCACTTTGAACCTTGGCTGCTTGCCCGTCATGGAAAGGTTGTTCTCCCAGGCCCTATCCGAGCTCAGAGCAACGGACGAGGTGATCTGATCATTGTTGCTTGCCGATTCTGAGGGATGGTCAAGCATGTATATAGAACCATATATGCTCAGGATCTTACCCTCGCCGCATGGCACGAACTGGATGCGCCCCTCGTCGACAAAAAGTGCATCATGGAGTCTGTCTGTATCTCTGCACTCAGCCCGGATATGCCTTTGTCTCTATCGCGAACGACGCCGGGCAGCCAATTGAGGATCGTGTATCCCTTCTTCCGCAGGTCTCCTTTGAGGGTGGACCACGGGAGCCGACTGTTGGACAAATTGAAGTCAATTTCGCTTGCGAACATAGCGGTCGATTGATTGCATGCATTTCGTATGATCACTCAAATGTTCAACCTGCAATACAGATTAATGGTTACACGAAGACGAATGAATGAACATTCGTGCCAATTTACGTAGCCGTATGTCGAATATGCGCTGACATTCGTCGAGTCCAAGAGAGGTCTGGAATCATGCATTACATGTCTACTTCATCAGACGTGGCCGACGTGTCCGGGGAGTCGGTATTTGGGTCCTGGGCAAGGGAGTTGAGCAGCGGGTTGGGTACCAAGGCAGTTGTTGTGATAAGGTGATTCGATGGTGGTGTAACTGCCTTCAATTTGAAGAGAGTATGAGCAAGTCTGGCAGGCTATGACTCACGAACACTTACATCAAAATCGAGATGCAGTACTTGTCCAGTTGCGGGAATGTAAGTAGAGTATGGTGGAGGTGGATGGAGGAGGGACAGTTGCGCGAGGTGAACGGTGTTGCGTGGGGCACAGGATTATCTGCAGGACACAGAAAGGGATTAGTCTGGTGATCAGCCCGCTAGACCATCGATAGACGGTCGGTCTGGTAAATTTCGTTCGCGCGGATTCCCACGTACACGTGATTTTTTCGGCAATGAAAAATAACTAATTTTAAGGATCTGATCATGTTGATCTCAACCTCCCATGAGTGCGCTGATGCTCGATCCTACAATGGATGTTTCTCCTGTAACGCAACTCGTCCTACATTACAGCTTCGAAATGATAGCTCGCTCTGGGAGGTAGTAACCTTATCTATGCTACCTTTTGATGTTTCTAATCAAAGAATATATCACGTCCATCCGGACTGGATATTATCGGCACCTTATCGTCTCCCCAGAACAGTTAGGGATGTATAATGACCATCTTCCTCGAGTCGATCAACTCCTACGTCAAGACTGCATGTTTGCGAAGAAGATACAGCGGGTAAGTCTTTAAATACAGGACTTCCTTGTAAGAGAATCCTGATAACATTGACTCGAGATTGGTAGTGTATGCTTTGTACTTGTTGCTTCGTCGGGCGAATGTCGGCATTAAAAACAAGTATCGTGGCCTCGTGCGCATGCCGGAGCATTGGAGCAAGTCGCATGTCATCCCAGTTTGCACCCTCGATCTCGTACAATATCAGAAACGTGCCGGATTGAACCTTTGCTGGCGCAGACAAGCATTGCTCGATGAATATTGACGTACTGATATTGATGTTGTCATAGCAGAGAATATGGGGGTGTTGAACAACGTGGATTGCCTGATCGATACACCGGGATGCCAGCTGGTTTAGGAGCACAGACAGCAATGTGAATGAGATACAAAGCCCACATCGCGCAAGGGTTTCGATGACCTGTCAAAGAGTTCTAATTCATCACAGCCTTCCATCGTGGCTCCATCGCGCTCCATCTGTTCAACCATCCCATCGCCGCGGACCCGTACCGACTCACAAGACCACTCGGGACCGGTAGGAAGTTGGTCAATTGTTTTCATAAACATATACTTGCTCCGGTAGCTTGGTTGGGCTCGATTTTGAATCTGGTCGTCAACCGCAAAGGTGAGTAAGCATTCTTCTGGGGTGAGTGGTACAACTACTCACGATTGATAATTTTAGGAACTCCTCTGTCGCCCACTGATTAACGTTGTTGACGAGCCACTCCGCTAGCTCCCATTCGTCCCTATCCGCAAATGGAGCGTAGATCCCCTGCCCGGCGGCGTCCTGAACATCCTGCATCAACTCAAATACTGTCCCACCCTTTCCAAGGACCTCGCCGACCGGACGCGTAGTGAATTCCATGGCATATCTTGGAAAACACCCTTGGTCTTCTTCTCTTCCTTCCTCGGCATTGGGGCTAACCTCCCTCTCTTCTCCAGCGTCCATGTCTGTCGAGTGATGGTGCAGTCCATCTCCTTGGTCCTGGGGATCACCTGCTGAGTCCGGTGCGTGGTCTTCAACTAGTTCTGCTGGCGCCTGACCCGCAGGCGTTGCAGGATGATGCAAAGACCCGTTTGCTCTGATACCTGCTCGACAACGAGCTGAATGAGCGATGTGCCGGCGGATGCCGCTCGCTGTAGGAAAACCGCGGCCACACTGGTCACATGTATGGGGACCTTGCGCACTGACGGGTGTGATGCGTGGCATGAGGAATGGTGAGCTGAACCGAATAGTGTATCGAACTTCTGATGCATTTTTCTATTCTGGATTCAGACCCTTCGCTAACTAGTTGACCCTGTAGATTCTAGGTCTCACTAACTAATTGGCCCAAACTCTAGGTCTTTCCATATAACCCCCAATTGCATGCGAGTAGCATTTCTCTCTCTGACAAAGACCGTCACTCATTTTCTCAAACAGACAGATACATTCAACTACCTACGCTCCCTACACTATTAATATAGCGCGAGCTTTAGATGAGCTTCCGCCCCCTCATTCCACTGAATCTACCCGTGGTCGGGTACGTCGTCCAAGCGAAAAAGTCCAAGCTATGCTGGGTATGCAGGTTCGATTTTTTGTTTTTTGTTTTTCTGACCGCTTCCGCTGTAGATGATCACGAACAGGAAAAGCAAGTTTCGGAACAGCGAGCTCACGCAAAGGCCAAGCGTCGCGAGGAGTCATCGCTCAAGCGCATGCAAGTTCGCAAGGCAGCCGAACAGGTCTCGACCAAGGCTACGATAGAGAATGTGCACGGCAACATGACAAGGACTACTCAGGCGCATGCAGCACTCCCTCCAGATGACGCGGTAAGTTTTTTTAGGTATCCTTCTACGGTTTCTTCAATTCAAAGCTAATGTTTGTTCATGTACAGTTCACCTCCAGGCCGGTGCATACTACCAACACTACCAACACTCGTGCAAACCTCTCGTCACAGCTGGTTGCACGCAAGGGCAGTGTACCTCCTGTGCCAGCATTCCCCACGCTTCCGATCAAACCTAGCCCTAAGGTCACTCCGAGTTCAAAGGTATACTTTTGCTGTTGTTTACAATGTTTCACACTACTCATGTGCCATTGACAGGCCACTGGGATGCTTCCAGCATGTGTTTGTGCCATTACACCTGTCCAAGCGGCCAAATTGCAGCAACGGAAGAGTTCTGCCTCCTCAAAGAACCCCTGTGCTGAACGTAAGGCATATGGTCGTCAGGCAACGCCCTTTCCCAGGTAAGTATATATTTTTGTTTCAGCGAGTTTACTCAGCTTGATCATTACAGAGAGCTTACTGAAACTGAGCCGGGCATGGTACTTGGGACCTATCATGGTAGCAAGACTCAGGTGGACCTTGCCCAATGTCTCAGTGACAGCGAGACCGATACCACCAGCCATCGGGTGCCAAGGAAGCGTGCGCGCCACTTGACTGCTCTCAGTGACAATGATGAGGGACACAGGACTATTCCTAATGTGAAGTCTGAAGACTCGCCTGGGGATCCTGTTACTCTGAGTTCGGGAGCATGTGCAAATGGTGATGCCACCCGGAAAGTGACCCCGACGAGTCAACCCACTGCTGGCAACACTGGGAATGATGTTGCCTCGGCAGTGACTACCAATGTGGGACCAAAGGGTCAACCAAAGGCTGGTGACTATGATACAGCCATGCGCACTGTTATCCAGACTGCGATTCAAATCTTCTGCTCAATTTTATTGACTGACCGTCCCTTCCCTTCCGGTATTCAGGAAGAGGCCTGGGCAGAGTCCGCGTGGCAGTTGGCATGCAGTCAACACAAAGTACAAGCCAAACATGATCCAAGTCTAATTAAACTGGTAAATCCTCTGTATTTGTTGCATGTCAATCTGATACCTGTGCCAGATTACTGCACGGACCTCAAACCTTCGAGGGCAGTTTAAGTCAAGGGCACGTTCTATCGTCATGACGACATACGGATTTGAAACAAGTCCCAGCCAGACTGTACATGAGAAGAACCGTGCTCTCGTTACGGAGCTCAAGCAGGATTCCGCATTTATATATCGTGTAAATTTGCGTTAACAATCTTTGCCATCGTTGCTTACATGTTGTGAAGACTCGAGGCGCTTTGTTTGATGAACATGGTGGAATATATGCCAGCCCAGCAATCCAGCAAGTGATCAACGAGGTCTTGTTCAAGAATCCAAATGATGATGGGGTTTGTTGGGCCAAATATTATTCACCATTCCCATGTCCTGGATTTTGCTCTTGCCCTGACAGCGGTATGTTAATGCCGTCTTAGCTCGTTCATGCTGACAGATGCCCATAGATTGAGTGTGCAATTGATGAATGGGCCTCAGGTGTCTGCCAAACAATTCCATTTAGGGAGGAAGACTATGCCAAAGTGTATAGAACCCAAGTCACATCTCTCACCGAGTTTGGTGATGCAACATCTGACTTCAATCTACTCCCAACTATATTGGAAGATGTCTATAAGAATGGACGGTATGTGATATATTGGATTGGACATTAACAGTACTGATTCAGCTACTAATGGTGCTCATGCTGGAGTTGCCATTGTGGCTGAAAAGAAGAGGGTGGCAATCCCAAACCGTGCATTCCTAAATGCCATCTGTGAGTATCAAGAGATGAATGGCATGGGAGCAGAGGCTCAGCATGATGAGGCTGGTGGACTGGTTGGGCAACAGGATGAGGGTGTTAATCATGGGGGTTTTGAGCAGGATGTGAATATGGAACAGGGCCAGGATGAGTACATGGATCATGGTGAGGAGTATGTGGGACATGGTGACTTGGAGGAGGATGACATATAGATCTTCTTTGGTATCTAATTGTGGGTAATATTGTTTGTTGTGTTGTTTCATCATGATTGCACTGTCATGGTTGTCTATTTCTTACTACTATACAGCCCTCATTATTGCTATATTGCCCAACATTGTCAGTAAATCAACAAACTCCTTGGACCTTGGTAGACACCAGCCCTACTATGGTAGTTGATATAGCTCTAGGTACTCTGAGGAAGACAATGACACAATATATGCTATATAGAACAAATGTGTAGGACCTTTTTCCCTGATGCACAAAGATGATGCTGGTGCTGATGGCAAGGAGAAGAGCAAGAGAGTGGTGGAAGCATTGTGAAAGATATTGTGGCACTTCTAAGTCAGTTGTCTCTTTCTTGCCTTCCACATTCTGGTTATTGACTCTGGCTTTAGAGGAGATCAATGTGTACATCGGCTTACTGAGATGCAGCAGAAGTGGTATCATTCCATCTTGGAAAAAGATATAGATGCAGTCAATAAAGAGTGAAAAACTCATCTAACAAACATGGTTATGCAGGTGCATCTTATGGCTGATCTCAGCTACCATATCCAACACTATGTCAGTTCCAGAAAGTAATGTGTCATCCCTACCTGCTTGGTAGTAAGTCCCCACCTGGCATAATTTTGTTTCAATCATGATTAGAACCCAGGTCTGCCATACACCATGGATGAGCATCTCATAGAGAACTCAGGGAAGATGATTCTATTGGACAAGTTGCTCAGATCCTTGAAGGCCATAGGATCAAGGGTGATCTTCAGTCAAATGCATCACATTCAGGCATTTTAGAAGACTCACTGCCAAGTTCCAATCCAACTTATGCTACAGCTCAGCTGCCATACAGAGCCTTGAAGGCTTTTGATCCCACAAGGCAAGAGGCTATCAAGACCATCAAAGATATACTCTTGAGCATCAGCCCTATGCCCACTCTGGTCCTTGTCATACTTCACAGGCATAATCCACACTACTTGGCCAACATGGCATTGAAAGTGTAAAACTTCAATGGTGGTATCAATCATTGACTTGATGCTGACAGTAGAAAATGGATGCATGGTGAGCTAGCCATGGTCATTGGCAGAGACACCACATACCCAAACCCAGGCTATCAGGCAGTGCTGTGGAGTGTCATAAGAATACAGTTCTGTTCCTTCCATGTACCCTTCCTGACTTACATTTGCATTATACTGATGACAACTTTACACAGTATCTGGCCATGCTGGAAATTCAAAATTCATATCTAAAGGTACATGGCCCTTGGGCTGATGATAGGGTTATGATGATTGATTGACTGAAGCTCTTCTAGAAGAGAAGATCACTGACCTAGACTTTTGAGGCATATGCCTGCTCTGTTTGATTGTTGAACTAGAGAAGCATGGTCATATATGATGAGATATATTATATTTCAATCATAATGTTATATGCCTGGTGTTGAATACATTACAATAGTGCTGCATGTGCTTGCTACTTTGGTTTGATGCCCAGTGACATATTCTTTTGTAGATGTGTCCCAAATCAACATCTGTCTGGAAAGTTCTTTGGAAGACATGGATCACAAGATTGATGAGGAGCACCTGTCCATGCTTGTGGAAAGGTGAGCAGTTGCTGATCATTAAACAAACATCAGTGATAATATCCATTCTGAGTTGATATGCCTATTGTTTGTCTGATATGTCACTGGTTAATGGGAGTCTGTATTTTGTGGAACATGCTGAACCCCAAGGTAACTTTCCAGTCCTATTGATTCTAATGAGTTTGCAAGGATACTTCTCATCCCAAACCTTGTCAGCGTCTCATTCGTCCTGCCATCTACCGCGTCTAGCATGTCCTGTATTAAAGTGATATCTGCTTTGGTTGTATTCAGTGTATATAGGTGTGTATAATGAAGTATTAGATGTGTGTCTATGTCTGTGCTAGCACAGGAAGACAAACTTTGAGTTTCAAGATCATAGACAAAAATGTTTATGTACTACTCTGGGAATATATGTCTATATAACTTGATTCCCTGAGATAAGTACACAACTTATGCTTCAGTTATTCTCTCAAGGGTGACATCAATGGTATGAAGAACTGTTCTAGGTTGACACCTTAAGATATATTCTTTGAAAGAACACAAATAAAAAGTATGAGATGATTTTTTTCTATCTCCCATTACTATCTCTTCTTTTATATTCTCCTTCCCTTTCCACCCTTTGCTAGTACCTCTCTAAGGTTAGCCACCCTTTCATAGTAGTTGATTGTCCTTGTTGGATCATCTTGCCTCTGAAATGCTGCAATAGCATTGACTCCCTTTTGTGTAACCTGTACAGATGTACCCCATCTGGTGGTCCCATTCTTGCTGTCACTTGCCATTGTACAATGATGGTCCTGCTTCCCTCTCCAGAATATTTCCACTAGTCCTTTACAGCTATGTATATGATAAGTTAGTCTGAATATTATACACATATAAGCAAAACTATACCTTGAAAAATCAACTCCAATATTGAACTCAGCATTGAGAAATTGACCACCATAAATGGAATCATGGTCAATGTCATCTGTAAAGGTAAAGGGACCTTGTTTCCCCCCACTAGAGGATGCCCACCACATGCCATAAGCAATAGCATGATAGTCATTGTCTTTGTGAAGGAAATTTTTGAAGTCATTGAATGTGAGTGTCAAGCTATTTGCGAAAGGACACTCAGGTGAGTCAGAGTCCAATGCAAGAGTTGCAAAGGATGGTATGCCAAGCCTACAATTAAAATCATTAGGAAAATAAAAAATTGAATTCAAAGGAAAAAAATACTACTCTTGTGTCTCTGCCATGAGCTGTCTTCCAGCATGCGGAAGAAGAGTACAAAGCCTATCCCGGTACATAGCAGCTACTTGAGGTAGCTTGACCATTGTTTTTGCATAGCTATAGATAGAATTCTCAGTATAAGCTTAATAAGGGACTAAATGAAAACTTACATTTCCACTGCCTTATGTGAGTGAGAAGGTGCATAGGGTACAATTGTCTTGCCTTTTTCCATGGCATGGTGCCATCCAACTGCCTTCATGATCCCATATTGATTGGACATCTTATTATCACCATGTTTGTTCTGGGACTATAAATATTAATGTAGAGTGTAAGGTTAATAATAATAATAATAAAACATACAGCATTTGTGGTGATTGGAGTAACTGCCATAGACCAATCCATAAGAATGGCTAAAGTCTCCTGAGTATGCTGCTTTTGCTTAGCAGTCATTTCATCCCAAGGGCTAAGAGGTTAATTATATGAGTATTCTACTCATAGAATATCTATAGATTACCTTATACGAACTGCAAACACCACTTCATTGTGGATTGCATCTATGGCTAGATGAATTCCTGGTTGTGAGATCCAGGTAGTTTCAGCCATCTTAACCTCTGGATCATCTGGATGAAGTGGACGCCCATACTTGACCTCACCAGCTTTGAGGAATGCAACTAGGGCTGAATTTTGAGACACAAGATGGAGATGGAGCTTATCTCCATGATAGATTGCCTCAAGTGCCTACCATTATCTATAATGAAAACTGACATAAAAAATCTCAGATGACTTACCTTTTTCATCCCATCCACAAGTCCCTGATTACGTCCAGATAGATAGCCAGTGTGATAGGCTTTCTCATACTTTTGGAGCCATGCTTCTTGCTGTTTTTGACGTCGATTATTTCGCTAGTTATTATTTAATGAGTGCTATAGAATATTTTGATGACATGTATTTACCTTTGTAGTCTGACTGAGTTTGGGTCCCTCAGTAATCTCTCCTTCTTCTGGGGATAGTGGTCTTTTGATCCCTAGTAGTAGAAAAGAAATTTGTAAGCACAATACAGTATTATACCAAAACATACCTCTATGTTCTATAGTATCTTCAGCAATATCCTGGATAATATCCTGGACAACATCCTGGATAGTAGCAGTAACATCTATTATTAAATAGTAAATTATAGTTATAAGTTCATTATTCTTAAAATTACTGACCTTCATCCACTACAGAATCATTTTGATGGTTTTCTAGAATAGTATGTGGAAATCAGATAAAATGAAGAGTAGCTGACAATTACCTTCTGAAGCCCCAAGGATTCTGTTCAAGATCCAGACATTTACACTCTAAAATATTAGCAGTTAATGGATTTCTTTAGAATAACCAAGAATGTTGACTAACCTTCACCTTCAGTGACCATTTGGACATGCTGGTATCTTGAACACTGGCTGGTTGCATTGTTGTGGTTCCAGGTGGTGGGTGGAAAGTGGAAAAGGTAAAAAAAGTGTGGAGGGAAAGCTTATAAACTGGAACCAGGCAAAAGTAAACTCAGTTTCAAACTCCACAGAATACAACCCACATCCTTCAAAGTCTGGTTGGGCAGACTTTTTTCGAGCATGCATATGAAATCAGCCATAATCAAATAAAATCACTCAGAAAATATACATTGTGATCCATTCAGTTTAACAGGTGTGGATATACATCAGTATTCTATAGGGCATCTACTACTAGTTCCGAAACAATCTGAACCACTTGCCCGAATACTATGAAGCTCGAGGGGAAAATGCAGCAAACCTACCCCATCCAACACACTGCCCTTGACGAGGACACCCACTACCGGAACACTGGTCATCACTGCAACCATCCCTGGGAGAAACGCTAGCGCCCGCGCATTACTTACATACGAGACCAACCTGTCTGGCGTACAGTGCACAGAAACAATTGAGCTCATGGAACGTGAAAGCGGTCAAGGGTGCGTGTGGCAGGAAGGAGCCTAGGAAGGTCCGAGTCAGAACCCATGACAACACCTACAATCGGGTGCGCGCTTCGGCGGCCACTTCCTGGAACTGGCGAGGTTGGTGATTTCTGATTGTGTGCTGGGAACGGGCCCGGGGAGGGCAGATAGGAGTGGGCGAAGAAGGCGAGTGCGCAGGTCAGCATCGGTGTCTACGACGAGTATGATATGCCCCATTTTTCAACCCTTCCGGCACTCGGGTTGACCATGGGGGTGCGCGGTGCAGCTGGGAATGACGAGTGCGGTAGTAACAAAGGCTTGAATTGAATCCATAGAGGTGGGGCTGCCGATGATGTTGAGCATTGCCGCGGATGGCATTTTGAGGGTAGTACTTCCGAGAGGCAGCCCGAAGATGGCACGGAGGTGGTTCTGGTATTGGGAAGCGTGGCAGGCTTCAATGGTGTAGTGTCCCGAGTTATGGGGACGAGGGGTGATTTCGTTGACGTATATTGTGCCTGGGGTGATGATGAGTGGGCGGACATCCAAGGGGTAGGCGTAAACTCGAGTAGGTACCATCTTGCATGAGGAACATCTCGACACCAAATATCCCAGCACCTTGAAGTGTTTGAATGGCAGACTCTGCGACGCGCTGTGCGCGAGAAGCTACAAGGGGATCATGGCTTCGTAGGGGAGCAAAGATGAGGTGGCAGACGTTGTCATTGTGAACGGTCTCGACGGCAGGATAGGAAACCACGTCCCCATCAGTGGTACGTACGACGACCATGACCGCAATCTCCTTGATGAATGAAACCCATCTGTCGGCGTATAATGAACGAGCGGAGAGTGCTTGAAGTGCATTTTCTGCTTGATCGAGCGTCCGGAATTGACGAGGGAAGCATTCAAACTCCGCCTGAAAATTGTGCACGGACCATCGTGGTGATGACACAGCCACTCATCCACTGTACGCACATCTTCGTTTCAGCACGTCGGCCATGCTCGTATAACAGATCTGTCAGCCTGAGTTCACATGGCCCCAGCATCAATGGCATGTTCCGCTTTTGACCAAGATGATTTAATTTGTGGTTGGAAACACAGGGTAGATGTCGGCTGGCTCCAGATCCATGAGTCACAAGAGGCAAACATGGAGCTCGGTGCTGAGACACTCCATTCAAGGATGAGGGCACACGGGGTGAACGTACTCAAGACGGCGGAGGTGCTCGAGTGATTGCCATAATATGTCTTGCTCTGGATTTGAGGGGCACTGACTCTGGTGGAGGAAGCTGGTGCGTTCTCGAATGAGATGGGGACGGTGTTCATGGCTATGGTGCATTCCGACCTGTGTTACAGACATTATAATAGAATACGTGAACGCTCATGTTTTCACCAGGTGGTATCTTTTGTCAAGAGCCCTTCTTAGCTCGAAGCTGACGTCGTCCATATACGGAGGGTTTTGGTCTTGAGGCTATTGGCGTTGAGAAAGACAACAAGGGTTGCATTGTCATCGATGACCAGTTCAGCACCTCAGTCAAGAACATCAAGTGTATCGGCGACGTGACCCTTGGACCCATGCTTGCACACAAGGCTGAGGAGGAAGGTATCGCTGCTGCCGAATCCTCAAATCTGGACATGGCCACCTCAACTACCACGCGATTCCATCTGTCACTAGTCTACACCCATCCCGAGGTCGCCTGGGTGGGACAGACCGAGCAAGACCTCAAGACGGCTGGTGTTCAATACAACGTTGGGAAATTCCCCTTCGCCACCAACTCCCGGGCCAAGACGAATCTTGACAGCGAGGGTTTCGTCAAGTTCCTTTCAGAGAAGGAGATTTAATCGGAACAAAGGGCCTAACGCTGGTGAGATGATATCGGAAGCTGTCCTTGCCTTGGAGTATGGTGCAAGCTCAGAAGACATCGCTCGTACGACGCACGCTCGTGTACGACCATGCTTTGTCCATCACCTACGATGCACAAAGATACTCTTTCTCTCTAGCCCACACTTAGCGGAGGCTGCCATGTCGGCATACGGAAGGCCAATTCACTTTTAGCTGAGATTATTATATATTACCACTTGTTGTTTCCTTTGCATGCAATGTACTGGAACACATTCGCAACGCTCCACACTATTCGCTCTGACATGAGGATATTGCATACTTATCGACTCGCTTTGCTTGTAGGTCCTTGAAAACATCCAGGGTTGGTGTGTATGCACGGTTGATACGCAAGTTCACGTTTGTGCGTACATGAATGGTGTCAAGGTGCTAGGTGCTGCCTCAAAACTTTGGAACGTTGCGTCGATAGCTGAAGCGCTGACCGAGCACCCCATCCGACCATGATAGATGGTCGACTCTATGTCACCCCCAAATGACATACCACCTGCTATCTCGACACAGATTCAGTCCCCAATGGTCCCTGCAGCACTCGTGTCACCTATTCACCCTCTTCCAGGTCAGCAGCATCCCTCTGCACCACCTTGGCCTCCTCAAGATCAGCCAGCTCCCCAAAGCGCTCGAAACGCGCATGAAGGACGATACCAAGGTTGGCGAGATATTTCAGCTTGCGCGTCTGAGCTTGGGAAGCAAGGTCTACCGCATCCCTAAACGCCGACACCGCATCCTCGAGATCAGTCAGGTCCCCGAGGCGATCGAAACGTGCATAGTAGCAGCTGCCAAGGCCGTTGAGGTACATGGGTACCCCGGGGTGACCACGAGGGACAAGGTCGACGACATGCTACGTCGACAGCGCGCCCTCGCGATCGGTCATGTCACCCAAGTGCTGGAAACGAGTGAACAAGGCGTGGCCAAGGTTGTTTAGATGCAGGGGCTTGTCGGTGTGATCACTAGGAGTGAGATCGACAGCAGCTTCGTACCTCGAACATGCATTTTCCAGATCCGTCAGCTCCCCAAGGTGCTCGAAACGAGTGAAGAGGGAGTTGCCAAGATTGTTCAGGTACTTGGGTTTCTGAGGGTAACCGTGAGGGACAAGATCAACAGCGTCCTTGTAGTATGTCGAAATTGCGTGCTCGAGATCGCTCAGCTCTCCAAGGTGCTTGAAACGACTGAGAAAGGAGCAGCCGAGGTCGTTGAGAAATTCGGGCGTGTTCGGGTGATTGGGGTGAGGTCGATAGCATCCTGGAGCATCGAGAGTGCCTCGTCAATATCACTCTTTTCTCCAAGCTGCCCAAAGCGAGCTTGCCGGGATGACCATGAGGGGTGAGATCGACCGTACCCTGAAGGGCCGAAATTGCATCGGCAAGATCCGTCAACTCCCCGAGGTGGTCGAAACGTACATTCAGGGAATTGCCCAGGTTGTTGAATTACTTGGGCTTGTGAGGGTGTCCGTCAAGAGTGAGTTCAATAACAGCATTTCTTTGCTCGAAATTGCGTCCTCGAGATCAGCCAGCTCTTCGAGGTGGTTAAAACGAGCTTTGAAGGAGTTCCCGAGGTTGTTAAGATACACAGGTTTGTCAGGTTGGTCATTAGGGGTGCGAACAACAGCATCTCTCTGCCTCTAAATTGCGTCCTCGAGATCAGCCAGCTCTCCGGGGTGGTTAAAACGAGCTAGGACGCCCTGGCTTGTCCGAGTCATCATCCGGAGTGAGGTCAACAGCGCTCCTGTGCATCGAAATTGCATCCTCGAGATCACTCTGCTCCCCGAGGAGCTCGAAACGAGTGAGGAAAGCGCTGCCGAGGTTGTTGAGGAATGTGGGCTGGTCGTATTGACCATGAGCGGCGAGGTCAGCAGCTTCCTTGAGCATCAGAATCGCATCCTCGAGATCACCCAGATCCCCGAGGAGGTTGAATCGATACAGCAGTGCCGCTCCGAGAGCACCCAGCCCCGTGCACATCTGGTCATTCCAAACCGGAGTAGACCTCAATGCCTCCATGTGTTGTATGCCGAGATGATCAAAACCGCGTTAATGTCACGTTTGGAATTTTGCGAGGATGTCGCCAGCTAATAAAGATATGAGAAAGATTTCCCCCCAATACGTCGAACAGTAGGATACCTAGGATGATCACGCTCGTCGTTCCATCGCCATATTCTTCATCCTGGGTTCGGCTGAGCTCGATCATGTTCTTTGCAGCAGGATGAGCAACGTCGATCTCGAGTAAGATCGCATGACTGTCATTAGTCAGTCTCAAGGGTTCATTAACTATGGCTTGTTAGCGGACCCTGTAAGTATGTAAAGCACAAGACTTACGACGAGTTCGCTATTGGTCGCTTCCGTTCTTCAAGATCGTCGTTGCACTGCTTCGTAAAGCTAAGTGATAACCCGCTCTGCCGCTGGCGAGAGCTATCGGTATATCCCACATAGTATTGCCACCACCGCTCAGCAGGGTGAACAAATCCGAGTTGTCCAACGTCGCAAACGACCTGCACAGGCATGGCATGAGTAAATAAATGCAGCATCGAGGCCGAGTAATGGATAGATATCATCAGAGCACATCCAGTATCCACATGCTGTCTATCAGGTCATCCAACGGCGTGTCCTCCTGCACCTGGACAGTGATAAGACTCTCTGAGGTGACTCTCCGATACTCCACTACATCTTGACGCGTCGACGTGAGTAACAAGGCACCAAATGGTTGTCTCAGGCGAGCGATAAACTGGAGAGCTGCTGTGTGCCTGTCCATCGGCGGTGGGGGTGAAGATGATTCACTCTCAGATGAAGACTCATCATCCGATTCCTCCTCGGATATGGTCTCTCCCACAGACTGTCGGCCGAGGAGAAAGTCGATCCGTGGGTGAACAAGAATCAGAGTGTCCACTTGGGAGAGATCTTCTGCGGTCCTAATCTCCACCACCCCGAGTGTGGTTGTCTATGCACGGTGTACTTGTTCTGGGTTGATCCGGAAAACCGACAAAGGCCTGAGCTTGAAAGTAAGACACGGAAGCTTCAGCCGTTGGCCTGAAAATGATGATACAGGAAGCTCTTGGAGCTGATCATATAATTTCATCACCAAGTCGTGACTGAGAGAAGACGATCGCAACGTGGCAGTGATGGTCTCCATTTCGGTGTCCGTCAAGGATGGTGGGACGTGTGAGGTTGACAACTGACTGAATGCATGAATGCGGCCCGGGAGGCAACTATTGAAGCTTCCAGACTTCCCAGTCCATGCAAGAATGCTTGTGTCTCCCGAGCCCGTGAGTATCTGCGCCAACAGTCACCTGAGCGCTTGGTCTCCGTCCCCATACACGATTTCTAAGGACGCGGAGAATATCCCAAGCAGTGAATATGCCTCATCCTCGACGAGAGTCGTCTCTCGTCTTGAAACCAGGCGCAGCTTCTCCCGAATGTTGTCTAACCCAGGTTGAAGTGCCATCAGGGCTGGTGCCGAGATGCCCATTGCTTCCTCCATCTCCATCAGGATCTCAGGAGACTCCTTGTGATTTGAGATGTCGATGTCCCGGTAGAGTGTCCAGTCTTCATTGTAGAACCGAATAACCTTCGAGGCATGGTATTCCTGGAATGAGTGTTCCAGACGCTCCTGATGAGATCACCACGCCGTGACGGAGAGCGAACACCGCAGAGTAAAACGCCAGTCAAAGCAGAACCTTGGTACCATCTGAACATGGCGACCGACCAGCGCTTCTTGGAGTACGAAATCATCCTCCCTGTCGACGCAACAGGTAGTGCTGTGCCAGGCCAGGCCTCAGGCCCTCTGAGGCCCTGAGCCGAGCCGGGCCGTGCCCTCTCAGGCTGGGCCAGACCAGGCCCTGAGAGAGGGCTCGAGGGGGCCCAAGGCTCAGGCTTCAGAATTTTGGAGCTCGAGTCGGGCCCTTAGGCCGGGGCTTACTTAGATAATAATCACCTTAGTAATTGTACCTCGATAAAAATTTTATTGTTGTGCCTACTCGCTTCATACACGCACTACCACCGAAATGAACGCCGCGGGTACAACCTCTGACGACATAAACACTCGCCCTAAACGGGCAACAATCCCATCAGCCAGACTTCGCGACGCTGAGAACGTGGCCACGCCAGAGCTCCGTTCCCACCAGCCAACCAAATCAAACACACCAGAGGCAGGAGGCAGCGCGGGCCACGAGTCTCCCCCCGACAACGATTCTCACAATCCCTCCCCATCCTCTCCAGAGTCCTTTCCTTCCAGTTCTGGGGGCCAAAAGCGCAAACGAGCGAACTCAATCCATCTCGAATCAGACTCGGATGATGAGGTAGCACCGCCCTCCAGGCAGAGCAAAGGTGAGCGCTTCATTTTTTTTATACTTCGGGCGGCTTTGCTGATTCACTGACCCTGTGTTGCAGGGAAACGTGTTGCAAGACTCGCAACGTCCGCCAACAACAACGGCAAGTCATGCGAAATGCTATAATACATATCTAACATTTTTATATTTTAGGTACCTCGTTGGCACAACAATCCGAGGCAGTGGCCTCCAATGGCCTCCTTGCTGATATCCAGGTCCTGGACATCGACGACGCTCAAACGGTTCGTCGCAAGCAACGCAGCCGCGACATCAACCAATTTTTCGATGAGCCACTCGTCCGTGACACTGACGGTAAGAAGTGTCGCAAATGCAAGTGTTGCTTGTACGTATGCAATCACACTACTGTATATGATACTAATGTAATCACGTATCTACAGGAAAAGTCTTGTCGCCGAGATATCAACACTGCGGCGCCATCTGCAATCATGCCATCGGGTGGGTACAGTCTCCTGAGTCCTTCGTGATAGCTAACACAAGTTACACAACAAGGCTGAGTATTTAAAATGGGCAAGCGACAATAACTTCACATCCATGCTTCCGAAGGATCGAAAATCGCAGAAAGAGGATGTGCCGCGTCAAACTCAGCTCGATGGCCACCTTCAGCCACCTACCCCCAAATACAGTGACGAGCGTTTTCGCGCTGCTGCGGTTGAATGGTTGGTGAATACGGATCAGGTAGTTAACACTTTGCATACTTGACTCTCGAGCTAACCACTCTCCAGCCGATCTCTGCTCTCGAACATCCTTCATTCAAAAAGTTGGTCGACGTCGTGGCGCAGGCAACCAACGGCGTGAAGGTTCCAAACCGCAAGTACACGCGAACACTGATAATCGACACGTTCAAGGAACACATGCTCAAACTACGCACGCAACTCTCGGTACGTAAGGGTATACACCATGCATAGACACTAATACTAATCAACATGATTGTAGAGCGATGCCGTCAAAGGTCGCATCAACCTGACATGTGATGCATGGCAGGCCCCTAACACTGACGCGTACTTCGCGGTCACTGGTTCATGGATGCAGGAGAACTCACCAACT
>JBBPSJ010000243.1:0-34322 GCA_038093535.1 Boletus reticulatus
CGACTCCATCTCCTCACTCGACACATTCCAGAAGCCCCGACTGCCTCTTTCCGGCCGGTTGAAGAACCTCATAGGCCTAAAGTCCCGTCCTTTCCTCCAAACGTGTGCCACAATGTGCCCATACACCAGACTCCAACCGTGGCCAGATTCCTGCCGTCGAACCCAAATTTTCGCCCAGTACTCCTACTCCAGCCTCCATATGTATCCCGGTGAGCTTCGCTCGCTCGCTTCTTCGCATCAATCCTCTGCTCGATTCACACTTCATCTTGCTGCAAACTCTATTCATCAGGGCTCCCCTTTGACTTTATGCACAAGGGACTACTATGGTCGACAATGGTGAGATGATCCCATTAGACTGTCAGTGCCACACAGCGAGAAAGGCCCAGACTGGGAGGCCACACGATCGGTATTTACGTCGAGGCTCAACCCGTCGTCAACTTCTGGCTATTCCACGGGCCTCGGTGGTGCTTGCATCGAGCGGATGCGACGGAGATCTCACCCGGCTCGTCTGCTATCCCTAAGGGCAAGGTGGGACGGACAGCACGTTCATCGAGCGGCAGAAGATCCACCCGTTTGGAATGTCGGACAAGGACGTGTCGTCGACTCGGAGGAGTCGAGCTTGCTAGCAGTACCAGTCGGGTCGGTGGCAGCGAGCCATCACAGGCCAGGCTGGATGATGAATTTGCGGCGCTGGCTCGTACGCGATCGTCGTGTCTTCCGAACCTTCCCCCCCGCGCAGATGGACTCGTCACGCCCCACCAGCGATAGTAAGTGCTCGTGGCACTGGCACCTTAAGCCTCTTGACATTGAGATCATGAAACGGCTTGGCACGCGTGTCAATCTCATCCCTGTCATTGCCAAAGCTGACACCCTCACTCAGAACAATATTTTTGTCTTCAAGCAGCGTATCCGGGAGGTCGTTGCTGCCCAGGGGGTTCGTATCTACCAACCTCCTGTCGAGACCGATGACGAGGCTGCTGCAGAGCATGCTCGCAAGCTCACCGACGCCGACACCATGCCGTTTTCTATCATCGGTTCGACTGAGGACGTCCAAACTCCTGACGGGCGTCATGTAAAGGGTCGCGAGTACCTCTGGGGTGTTGCGGAGGTTGAGAACGAGAACCGTTGCAATTTCCGCAAGTTGCGTTCACTTCTCATTCGGACGCACATGTTGGACTTGATCTCGACGACCGAAGAACTCCACTACGAGAACTACAGACAACAACAGACGGAGACAAGGATGTTTGGGGAACCGAAAGTCACGAAGGTGGACACCCCCAAATTCAAGGAGGAAGAGGAACGACTCCGGAAGCGTTTCACCGAGCAGGTCAAGGGCGCTGGCACTCACTTCGTGGCGGTGCGATCCGGGATTCTCCGAGGTGAGACCCATTCACAAATTTACAGCACAGCTTTGTAAATTTCTTCGATTAACCATACTTGTATGGACGCGTCCACCAGACATCCATAGCTGTCAATCGAGAACAATCAGTGCCGACGAACTCCACACCACTTCAGTTTGGTATAAAACACGGCGTGTTGTTCTGACGGTAAGCCACATCTCTCTCAACTGCCACTCATTCTCATTTTGCGTTACCACCTTGCGCGATGGCCACTAAAACGTTGGACGTTAATGCTCACAATGCCACTGCCGACATTGGACAGTACGCAAGAATCGTACGCGTAATTGTACGTTTCGTTTCTTGTCGTATTGTGTTGTGCTAACCTCATGTGCTCCAACTCCAGCGTAACATGGAGTTTCTCAGATTTCGCAATAGAGAAAACGTCGTCGTGCCTGTCCGTACAGAGGCTCACCCTTCTCCCATGAAACGGTCGGCTTCCAATCTGCAGCCCGGCCAATCGCACACACGCACTACCATAGACACAGGGCTCAACCATGAACTGGCGATGGCACGTTACCTCATGGATGATCTCGCGGACCACGTATTCGGCCACATCGTGTCGACGGAATTGGCGCGGGATATTCTCCGCCAGTTCATCGATGACGGGTTCGTTCAAGTTTTCAAGCAGTCGACTCGTAACAACCACAACCTCGAAGCCCTCGATCCGGGTGCTGAGGATGTTCAGCATGCAATTGAGCAGGCTTTTAAGGACGCGGATATGCACGACTGCATCCGACCGGGTGCAGACAACGACAGTGGGCAGTCAGAGGCATCACCCGAGGATACCAAGGAGAAAGAGAAACAGGCGCATTCGAAGGGAAAAGGAAAGAAGAAGCAAGCGACGTACTCGTTCAAGTGGAGCGCATTCCCAACGGAACCTATAGATGAGGATGAACTCGTCAATTTCCTCAACGAGATCACCGATCGTGCGTTCGATTTCGCCAAGTCCAAGCTCGCCAATACAACCCCAAAGCTGAACCATCGGTTCACTGCTCGTACTGACAAGAACCGTGCTATGCCACTATCGTATGAACAGGACGGAGAGGACATGCGACCCGACTTCCTTTTGTTGCCTGTGGAAGCATTCTTGGATGACTTCAAGACGGTGGATCCGAGATATCTCAACTTTACTGCCACGCGCCTCGTCGGGGAGGCGAAGAACAAGGATCTGGCTGCAGGCATTGAACAGGTGCAGCGGTACGCGCGGGGATTGAAGCGCGCACAGCCATGGGTACACTATGTACTCGCGATGGCGATCACAAGGGACAAGGCTGTGTTTATGCGTGGGGAGGGAAGCGGCACGGAACGTCTCGAACTGATACTCGGGGACGGTCGTGGTTGTATCGAGTTCATCCGAATCCTCCTTGGTCTTGCATTGGCCGAAGACGTCGATTTGGGCCAAAATCCAGACGTTGAACTCACAAACGAAACACGAACCTGCGGGGTCAACAATATCAACCATCGCTCCGTGGCATCGAATGTACCTTCCACTGCAACCGCCTCTCGCGTGGCCCAAACAACCAATGCTGTGGAGTCAGTTGGGGTTTCGTCTTCCCACGTCCTTGATGCCGCATCAGATGCGCTTCCGATCTCCTCTCGTACTCGGAGTGCTTCCGTTGCTTCCAACCGCAGTGCTTCGGTTACTGTCAAGGCGCTTCTCGGCTCTTCCCGTACTAACAATGCATTGATTGCTCGCCGCCAGCCTCCCCCTTCTGCGTCTTCTGCGTCTTCGAAGAGAGCTTACACCAATATCGAAGGAGGCCATCAAGACAGACGAAAAAAGAAACGTAAGATCGACGAATCGGTCACCGCGCAAGAGGATCGGATGGTGTTTTTCCCGCTGCGCGTGTACCGACACACATGTCTGGGAATACTATTCACGTCCAGCTCTATCCGTGGACGAGGAACGACAGTGTTTTGCGTGGTCGATCTTAGTGACGAGGATGCGAGACTGGCTTTGAAGATGTCATGGCAAGATCTGGAACGAACAGATGACCAGGCTGCGGTGATGAACAAATTGATGGACAATCCTCATCCTAACGTGATCGTGCCAATCAAGTATGTTGTCTCAAGCAATTTAGGATTCTGTTCACTAACATCGTTTTAGCACGTTTGATGCTGATAGGAAGGGACAGATGTGCACGACCCTTGGTGCCATCAGAGGGTTTCTCGACGAACAGATGCATCTTGTAAACGTCGAAAATCGGGTGCTCAACGTATCTGTTTCTGAGCTGAAGAGACCGGTGAAATATTTCTGGGGTGTGCATGACTTTGTGCGGGGCCTACGCGGGGCACTATTGGGTATGTATCTCGAGCACACGTGGTCATTGAGCTTTATATTGATGCCACGACGTGACAGGGCACGAGTTTCTTACAAGCATTGGTATTCTACACCGTGATATCAGCGAGAACAATATCGTCCTGAGTCTTTATCCTTGGCAAGAGAGAGGATATGTGATCGACTTCGACATGGCCATTTTGCAGGATGCAGAGGAACCCACGCAATATTCATCGACTCAATCCGTCGACCGACCTACTGACCACGCGGAGTCGAGCACACCCCTCCCCCAACGGACAGACGAGACGAAGCACGTCAAAGGGATCCGAACGGTGAGCATATCTCTACATAATTTTCGTATCGGCCACTCGCTCACATGATCGCAAGGGTACCTTCCCCTACATTTCTTTCAACGTCCTCATGGGCGAGAGACATACTCATTTCGATGATGTGGAGTCATTCTTCTATGTCCTCCTCCTATTCTTTTTCTCCTACGCGGGCCCTCTTCCCAAGACGGAGTTGGAGAATGCCCACGACAACGGATTTGTTCGGCCCATTGGGTCCGGATGCCTACCGCATACGAGGAGTTGGCCCAAGAAGTATGCTGATTGGGCGGAAGGAGAGGCGGTGACTATAGGGAGATTGAAGAGCTTCGATCTTTGGAATTCTAACGGTGCAAAATATCTGGATGAGAGCGCGGAGCTCAGGAATTGCCTCAACAACAACTGGCCGAAAGATCTGCACGTCCCTATCCGGAACCTCTTATGGCACACAGTAAAAGCGTTCGGGGAAAGCACGCGCGTAACGGGGACACGCACAGAAGTATCACATGCTCGATTCATCAGCATATTAGACAAGTGGTTGGTGACACACGCCGAGCTCGAACACGAGTATTCGAACTGCCCAGACTTCAAGGATTCGAAGTTGGGTTAGGTTCGTCTCACTGTTGACTCGATTTCCGTCCATGTTTTGCGGGAACCTAAAGTAGAATTGTCACGATGTATTGTTCCTATCAGAACTACTGTATCTTGTATACTATTGTATGTGCCATGAACTTTGGTATTTTATCATTCAGCGCTGCACCATTTGGTTCAATCAATATCAACAATGTATTCTCGGACGGAGCGGAATTTGTATAGTCCAGGGTGAAATGCTCGAGCCGATTACTGGGACGACAACCTGAGGCTGTTCTTCCCAACGAACTGGAAGGAATCAACCGTCATCAACGGGCATGAAGTTGACGTTCATCAACCCTTGGTGACATTGAAGGGACGAATTTAAAAACATGTCCACAAGCCGTAAACTCTGCAACTGTCCGTCACGCCAGTAATCCAACTTTACCTTGGCGCCTGCGAAAAAACCGGCACGATAATCGGTGGCTCAACTGAATCTCGGGCGGGTCATGCGAGTATTCCAGTGATAATCGGGAATTGGCCCAGAGAACTTCAACGCAACAAATTTGTGCCAACACGACGTTTGCTCCCCGAAATCAGGGTATGCTTGTCAACCAGAAGGCGCATAGTTTGCCTCGACCCTACCGGTCAACTGTCGAGAACGCAAAACCCGCGATCGCCCGAGAAATTTCTCCGGCACAGCATAGTAGTACCAACTCGACGATCGGGACACTTGGAATGCCAATCATGTGTTCAAAGAACTCCGACCAGCGCACCGGGGGCATATAAAAGAGGGCCAACCAGACCAGTGAGGTGAAACCCATCCCCCCATCGACGCTCGTCGTTCCTCCCACTTTCACCTCGAATAATCTCTGCGTACCTCACCTTGTTTGCTTCCTTTGTACGTTGACACATGGGCCCTTTCTCCTCTTGCTTCTTTCTTGGTCCCTCTGAGCCTTGCGCTCCGATGTGGATGTTGGGCTACTTCACTGCCATGAGCTCGCTGCCAGAAACCGAACCCTGCTGGCTCAGGCAACTCATTTCCAGAGGGCTACGCGAACGGTGTGTGATCTTCTTTATGCACTGCAGAATATTCTGGATGACTTTTCGGTCATCAAAAGTGACGTAGGGGAAATCCCCGAAGCTGGCATTCACCCCCATTACGCGATGGCGCGGGAGTCACGGTATATAGCGGGCAAGGATCCTCATCGGGACTTTAGCCTGAGGGTTTGTGATGCGTTCCTTGTGTCCACCGTTTAATTTAACCCGAATGCCTAGTGGATCCTGAAGCGCAATTGACTGGCTCTCTTATGTCTATCCAGGTGTGTCTGTCGCCGCTTCCTGTGTATGTCTACTGGTTTCGCGACCAGACCCCAAACCGAACCGCTTTCGGTGAGTGTTTTACGACGAGTGTCTTGCTTTGACTATTGCTAACGATGTATGGGCGATTATTGTTGTTGTGATGCACTCAGCCATCAAGTATGAAGGTATCGTGGGTCGACCAAGTGCCCACGACGGACATGGCGTGCCCCCTCGGGTTTCGGTTTGGTCGTGGACCAGTTGGAACGAGGCGCGAGGGGTCATGGGATGTATGTCGTGGCCAAATGGCGGATTCTGTATCGGGAACTAGTTGTCGTGTGTCGTCTCAAGGGCAGCTAGTACGAGTAAGCGATTGCGTTGTGTTACTGGTAGTCTTCTTCGCATTAACGCGGTAGAGGATCCGTGTTTGAAGGTTGTTTAGTTGAGATGAGCGTGCGTGTATCCCATGTTTTGCATGACCTATGCCTATGGAACGTCTATGGATGATACGGTACAATGTTGACAATGCATCATTCATACTCCATGTACACGCAAGTATCGTTTCCTGGGTAAATTTCTTACCCCTGAAGGACTGCTGATCTAGTATGAGACGGTGAAACTGCCAGTGCTGTGAGCCATTCAGTCCGACACTTCCTCGACCTCATGCTCATAACTCGCATAGTACCAGTACCAATACCGGGATCATACCAGGATGATGATGATATCCTATGAGCCCTGTCTATCCAAGCTCATCCTCATCGATCTAACATCTCCGCACAGTATCAGATGCATACATCCATCATCGTGGCGCTCACGTAGGAAACGATCCCAACGTGAACAAGGTCTGTTTTCCCTTGCCCTTGCCCTTTTTACCTTTGGCCCCCATCTCCGACTGCTCTTGCACCGTCAGAGTTGACGTCTGTGTCTGCATCGACTCTACGCCGACCGAGTCCGCACCCGAGCCCGGTGCCACACTCTCGTTCGCGTTTGCACTCGCATTCGTCTTCCAAGCAGACGTCGCAGGCCCCGTCCCATCCCTCAATGTATGCCGCAACGACATGTTGCCGCTCATAGGCGGCCTGATGATCGTCCTCGGCTGGGCCGTCGGGAGCTCCGGAAACGCAGTCGCAGACAAGGTCGGCGGGGCCTGTGTCTCTCGCACCATGCTCTTTCCCTTTTTCTTGGGCGATGTCGTCCTCGTGCCGGTAGCGACGGCGGGAGAAGCACTCGTGCCTCTCGCAGACGACGCGGACGCCCAGGGTGTGTGCCGTGTTGGTTGGCGAAACGAGGGACCGGCGAGTGGCGGGAACCGGTCGACGAGCACGGTGCTCGACGACGCCGTGGGGGTGCTCGCACCCGGGACGCCGCGCGAGGTCGACGACGACGCGTTGGCCGCTCGCGCAACGCGGTCCCACAGCTGTCGTGAAGACTGCTGCGAGGACCGAGAGGCCGTCGCGTGCTTGGCGTTGAGAACGCGCCCGCTCGCGATCCCCGCGTAGCCTGACCCGACGGCCGTCGGAACGAGATCGGGAAACTGTTGACGTTGCTGGTGAAGCACGGCGTCAGTACCCGGGTCGTGTGATGGGGATGAAGGGTTGACCTCGATCTTGAAGCCGTTCCATGCAGCCAGGAGATCCCGTTTCTTTTCTTCTTCGTCCAAGAGATCGACGACGCCATTGATGATGCTCGCTGTATCGTCTAAATCGTGATCGAGGACGTTCCAGACCGTCGATATCAGATCGCGAGCGCTCGACTCGTTTGACCGATATCCACGCATCGCAGCCTTGACAGCAGCAACGGCACTGTTCGGATTCGGCGCGATGTGTTGTAACCGTGCAATAAAAGCAGTATCTCGTCTGAGTGTCCCGGTATAAATACGAAGTGAGCCAACACTACAAGGGAAAACACGTACTCGGAGACGAGGGGATCGACATCATCTCTAATCGGACTTGCACGCCCACTCGGTACTAAAGGCTGCGCCATCTGCGTCCCTTCCGTCGTCGTCGTCGTCAAGTGTCCCCCAAACGCCTCGCGTCGCCTCCCACCCATTCTGCCTGGTGTCTGCACGATCTGAGGTGGTGGCTCCCGCTCTCGCTCTCGATCCCCTCGATCGCGCCGTCCCCGCCGACCGGTTCCACCCGCATCATCAAACTCAAAATCGGCTTGAACCCGCCGCGCGTCTCTTCTATCTTTCGAGCTCATATCCGCCCCGTGCACCTCTACCTGATGCGCCTTGAGATCGAGTTCCGAGTTGAACACGATAAATTTTTGAGCTTGACAGTCGGCATTGCTACAAGCGAAATGTGCCTGCGAGAAATGGAGCTCCTAGGACGAGCGTCAAGCGACCGACGCCACGTGCAAGGCAAAGGCAAGGTGAAGACCTACAAGGCTTTCGTAATTGTGAAAACTGTACACCGTCGTCGTCGTCGTCAATGGCAGAACGCGACGACGAAGAGTCGAGGACGTACTATTGATTTCGAACGTCGTTGCGTTTGCATAAAAAGCATTCTTCGTGCCGATCGCGCATGTGCACAAAGAGCTCGTCGTCACCGAAAAAGCATTCGCGACAGAATTCACATAATGGATGGATGCCGCCTTCGATGGGGTCCTTGAGCGGTTGTTTGTTCGGTCGATGTGGTATCGAGGGTAGATGTAACGGGAGTATGTTGGGAGGGTACAATGCATGCTCGTGCACAAACACTTTTTTACATCGGACACACAGATCACTATTTGACGAGCGTAAAATAAACCAAGGACGAGAAGAAGGTGCATACCAGAGCAGCTTTCCATGCACGGCGCGCGTGTGCAGTTTGAGATCACCCCATCCAGGCGCGGTGTAGTCACATTCAGCATCCGGACAATTAAATCGGAGGAGAATGAGCGTTTCTTCCATCATGTCTTGCGTCTCGAAAAAGATGGCGAGTTTAGGGTCCTTGTAAGGGATCACATCGGGGGTGTAGGACGCAAATTCGGCGTCGGGTGAGGCGGTGAAAATGACCGTCGATTGGGGTTCCTGTCCGACATCAAGAAGAGAAACATGCAATGCAGAGGTAGATCGAACGTCAACACGCGCGAGGAAAACACAGAGTAACACACCTTGCAGAATGTACAATCGAGCTTCTTGTATAGCGCCCGCAAGCGCAGCGCACAAACGTGGCACGTGCGATGGTTGCATGCAGACAAGGAATAGTACTTGATGGGTTCGGCGCAGATCCAGCAGACGGGTGCGTCGTCACTGGGAGCGGCACTGGCAATGTCGTTGGTAGTGGTGGTAGGTGACTTGGGGGGATCGTTGGTTGAGGTTACGTCTGAAGCAGGCTTGTTATCGCCACTGCGTCGGGCACTTTTGCTGGTGTTACCACCACGTCCACGTCCACGGTATCCTCGTTTGCTACGATTCTGAGATGGTGTATCATTGGTGGTCGGGGCAGACATAGCTTTGGATGTGGACGTGCGGGCGTAGGCGGCTCAGATACAGAGACCACGTGATCTAGTATATCCTTACTACTCCACACTACCCAAATCCTGAACCTGGGTATTGTCCATATCGTAGCCCTGCGATGACACGCTCCCCATTCTCATTCCCATCCCCAGCCCACTCATACCCCGCGCTCGCGCAGGGGATGGCGACCCACCCAATCCAACACCCAACGTGATCGAAGATGACCGTAGCCCACCCACGGAATACATCGCCGACAGCGTCCTAGGTGTCTCCCCCTCCATCGTACGCCCCAGTCCGAGATGTCCCCAACGTGCATGCGAGGGCGACGAGGACGCCATAGGCATCGGGATCCGGAGGTTCAGTCCCGCCAAGGGCCCATCGTCACCCATGGTCTCTTGTGTTCCATTTTGCGCATGGAGCTGCTTGAGCGACGCAGCGTGCCGCAGCCGAGGCGATGTCATCACTGCACCAAATGTCTGTACGGGTGTCTGGGAGCGGGACGGTGTCGGAGCCGCTCCAAGTAAACCAGCCGTCCATGCCGTCCACCCCCCAGCGTCCCTGCTCTCACCACTATCCTCATCACGCCACTCGCCCGCTTCCCCCTCCGACATGGCCAATCCATGCACGGCCCGTTTCACTACTGCCACGTCATGTTGCACGTCCTCAAGCTTCTTCCCAAACTTGTCCAGCGCCTTGGTCACACCCTCGTCCGTTCCATCCACAAACGCCCTCGCGCTCACCTCCACCTCTGTACGTTCGTCCGTGTCCACGAGTGCTGCTGGTATGGACAGCACCATCTCGAACCCACGTAAAGTCAGCTCCTCGTCTGCAACGCGGATCTCGAGCTCCACGCGTGCGTCCTCGGCAAAGTCGTCAATCCGTGCGAGGGCCACCTCGAGATATTGCCGGACCTTCGTTCGGGTATGTGGCGAGGGCGAGGAAGACGCGAGGGTACGCTTGAGTTCTTTGAGTGCGAGGGAACAGTCGCGAAAGGCGTGTTGGAGGGCGTCATAGCGATGTTTCGTCACCCCGAGCTCGGAGAGGAGTGTAGGAAGGGTATCAATTGGAGAGGGGGTATCCATAGCGTGCGGTTCTGCCGGTGTCGAAGTCGATATGGACGTCGACGGTACAACTGTGTCCTCCCCGGCTTGGACTGGCGCACCCGAGATGGGAGTGTCGCTTGGTAATGCATGAATCGGTGCTACACTTATTGTGGGAGGCACTTGTGTACTGGAAGGGTGGAGATCTTCCCCAAGGTCTAGCGTAGACACAGCGGGTGAATGGGTTCGAACACTGGCAGTGTGGGGCTCTTCGACCAGGAGCGTGGCTGAGGTTGAAGCAGTATCTTGTATGGACACCGGTGGTAGACAGTTTATCTTTTCCTGCACGATGGTACGTTCTGTTATTGCGGGAGGAGCGACGGGTGCAGAGACAAGGAAAGGGTCATCGACGCTTTCTTCCGGAGCACGGACCATCAGTACAGGTGAATCTGCGCCTTGGGGCTGAGGTTGTTCCGTATGCTCGGACAGAGCATTGCCGTTTAGCGTGAGCAGTTGTTCCTCTGGAGCCTCATCGTGCTCTGGCGATGAAGTGTTTTCGGGCTGTGTAAGGTCCTCGATCCCATCCAAATGGCCATTCGGAAGAGACAATGCGCTCTTCCGAACAGCTTCTATGCGTTTCTGCATTTCGTCCTGTAGTTCGCTCCTCAGCGCATCTACGGCTGCCCTTGATAGCGCGATCCTCGCTTGCGAGCCAGACGTATGCGTCCCGTCAGAAAGTTGAATATCGTCGTCGAGAGTAGATAAAATGGACTCTGCGTCAGTGACTACACGATGGAATGCCTCTTGGACAGCGTCTTCAGATGAAACCGGCTGAGTCGCGTTGTGACATCGCGCATACAACTCTCTTGCCCTCCTGGCCCAGCGCCGCATGAACTCCGCAACGCTTTCTTCCCTCGAAAGCAAGGCTAGCCGCAGAGCGACTTCTCTCCGTCTTCCATATGATTCGCGTGCGAGATCTTGGCAGAGTTCGTCGAGGGCGTCTTGAAGGCGTGCAGTACGTATACGCTCCGACTCGAGTTGAGATTCCGCTATGGACAGTTGAACTTCAAGCGTAGCGATCGTCGAGGCATGCCGCGTCTTGAGTGTCGTGATTTGCTGTTGCAGCGCATTGGTTGACGCTTGGGAGAATTTCCTGAGGGGATACGTGAGCAGACGGGGATGAGGAGAAGGATTGGGACAGACATGTAACGAGTGACCATCTTGGCTGCGGTTTGGTCTTCGAGATTGAGCTTATCGAGTTCTGTTTTGGTTTGGGAGAGTAACGTGCGGCCATGAGAGGCAGTGATACGTTCTGCGTCCAAGGTCATTTGGAGCGTTGATACTTTGGCGTCGAGTTCTGCGATCGTGGCATGCAGATGCTCTGACTCTGTAGAGAACTCCCTCAGCACCCTATGGAGATCGGATTTGTCATCTTGGAGGGTATCGACAAGGGTGGTCGTAGACGTGGACCCGTTGGCGATGGAAGGGGTATCGTGAGCGGACTTGCGGCCTTCCAGATTGCGAACGAGGTCTGCGTATTCTTGAATGACGAGATCCACCATTCTTCGCTCTTCTTCGGAAGCGCAGGCTTTGAGTTCCAGTTCGCGTTCGCGGGCTTTGGCGGCCTCTTCACGCGCGCGCATGCGGGCAGCGAGTTCGTACGCGCCATCCGCAGTCTGGCGAGCTTTGGCGAGCTCACTGCGAGTATGGACGAGTTCAGATGTGCGTTCGAGGAGGGTTTTCTCCGTAAGGTCGATCTTGTCGGAGACACGTCGGAGGGCGAGAGAGAGTTCCTGCACCTGTGCTACCGCAGGGTGGTGTGGTACTTCTGGGTGTGCGTGTAGGATGCTAATTTCGTGGACGAGACGGGCGTTCTCTTGTTCGAGAGAGGTGGCGTGCTCGTGTATGCGCGACACGTCGAAGGTATGGCGCTGCAGCTTGATGGCTGCTGCGTGTGCCTCATGCTAGCATGGTCGAGGTTGGCGAGTCAGTCGTTGTGAGATCAATGAACACTTGCCTGAAAACGGGCTGCAGTCTGGCGGAGACTGGCGAGCTCGACGAGGAGCGGGTGATCGTCGTCGTCGTCGTCGTTGTGCATGACGAGTGCCGATTAGGGAGTCGTACCAAACAGACGCAAATGACGCCGAGCGCATGGTCGCTTTGTTTCCGGACTCATCATTGGGTGCGCCTTATCAGATATTCTCGCCCCGTCCGTGACGAAGGGACCAATGACCATGTCTTACCCCCCCCACCACACGTCACCTGAAAGATGCCAACAATTCCTGTGCTGTCTGAGCTGACTTCACGCATCGAATGCCAGAATGGCGAGTCGTTTGCAAATGATTCTGCGAGACTGTCATCCACCTGGACCTCGACAGCATTTCAACTCGAACATGGAAATGCCCCGAGTGCCGATTATGCGGTCACGAAATTCCAACAAATACATCGGGGGCATATAAAAGAGGGACGACCGAGTTGGTGAGGCGTAACCTACCACCCATCCCCTACCTCGCCGCTCTTCTCCCAACTTCGATCCGAATCTCTCGCATACCTCGCCTTCGCCCTTCCATGCATCGTCCCTATGGCATTCAGGGGCCTTCGACCTTGCTTCGATGTGGATGTTGGGCTAGCCCGCGATTCCATCTTAAATAAATCAACGATAGGCTACTTCGTACCACAAGGTACTGTTGTAACCTTGTCGATCAGCCAGTCACTGCGCCGCCTAACGAATCGCTGGTAGCCTCGATGTTACATGTTATGTGCCGCGTCCTTGAATGTCGTGTCTCGAAGCAGTTTCTGAACGGCTCTTGATCCGTATGTCTGTTCTGGCTTCTGTCTAGCTGAATAGCTGTCTTACGCTAGTCGGCGTCTGCAATAGAACCTTTCAAGCTACAGCCGCTGGCTACGGCTCCACGGATGATCGCGTCTACCTCAGCATCATTCTCCTGGCTGCCGTTCTAGCCCTCCTAGGGCATGCGATTGATCGCTTGTACATGAAGGCAACAAAACAATCAGAAACCAGAGAAGACCTGACGCCGTTGAAGACTAGCATTGGTTCATGCAGTTTTTGGAGCGGGGAATGGTTCGTGCGACGTGGCAATAGAGCGGTTCTTTCTTCCGTATGTCTATTCCGGCTTCTGTCTAGCTGAATAGCTGTCTTACGCTAGTCGGCGTCTGCAATAGAACCTTTCAAGCTACAGCCGCTGGCTATGGCTCCACGGATGATCGCGCCTACCTCAGCATCATTCTCCTGGCTGCCGTTCTAGCCCTCCTAGGGCATGCGATTGATCGGTTGTACATGAAGGCAACAAAACAATCAGAAACCAGAGAAGACCTGACGCCGTTGAAGACTAGCATTGGTTCATGCGGTTTTTGGAGCGGGGAATGGTTCGTGCGACGTAGCAATCGACCAAGTGCCCATGATCAGGTAGTTAGTTAAATTTGGGTTAGGGTTAGACCAAATAAAGACAAATAGTGGACGGATGTTCGGTGAATTTGTACAACGAAAAAATTTGATTGCTCGTGTGCTGGGCTGGTCGTCGTCCTCGTCGTTCTCCTCGTCGACCAACACCCTTTCCTCGTCGACCGACACAGCGACAATGGCAGCACAACAGCCATCTTATGCCCACCCCGGTCCATCTTCTTATTACCCCCCACCCCCGTTTCCCTATGCCCCCCACGCCCCTGCCCATGCCCCGTACCAGTACCAATACCCCATCCCCCCCATCAACGGCCATCCTCATCCCCCGTCGTCCCCGCGCGTCAATCCTCAGGGTCGTGGCTACCCTCCATCGCGCGCCGGTCCCAGCTACCAGAACTTCCAACACCACCCCCAGACGCATCACCACCATTATTCCTACCCGCAACACTCCCCGCACTCCCCTGCTCCATATCCGCCCCCGCCCCCTCCACAACACCCCCACCCGCATGGAAAGTACCCCCCACCGCCTGTTGCCTACTCCCCCAACTACCCTCTGCATCCGTCCAGCCCCTATCATGCGGCCTGGCAGTCTCAGCAGCCCTTGTCTCCCCTCCCGAAGCAACTCTCGATGCTGCCCCCACTGTCCCCCTATGCCGCCGACCTCCCACCTCCCTCCGATCTCACGCCCACGCCTGACTCAGATCCGGCCGAAATCACCGTCGATGAGTCACCATCTCGCTCCCTCTCCGTGCCCTCTTCCCCCTCGTCGTCGAACGTCTCGTCCCCCAGGACGATGGCGAGCACGAACCCCGAGTACGTCATCTGGTCGCACCGTCCGTCCAATCCTTCTACGGCACCTGGCATTATCATCTCCCCGCGTGCCCGTCCTCCAGGTTACGTCATCGAGAAAGCACTCGCCCTGTCCTCTCCTCCTCCCTCGCCGCCCCCTACAGAGGTTATCCCCGACCGCGCTCCGACGCCCACTCCGCCCGACCACCCGACTTCTGCCGACGCCGAAACGACCCCCGCAAGCTCCACAGCGCCAGATACCTCTGTACCCACTTCCCCCGTCTCCACGAATACCTCCCTCTCTGCCGCTGATTCACCTGGAAAACAAAAGTTGGATGAACCTCCACAACCCGACCGCGTTGTCACGCCCCAACCAGACGTTGCTGTGGAGTCGGTCCCTGTCTCTACGGAACAGTCGGCCGAACTGCCTCCCGAGGAGCTTCCTGTCACCCCGCCACCAGCTAAACCAGCCGCTCCAAAACCGTCCTGGGCGTCCCTCCTCCGTAAGGATGCAGCGTCCCCCTCAAAAACCAACTCTCTTCCGACCTCTTCCATCGTCGGTTTCTCTATCCCTGCATCCGCTCTCCCTGCACCTTCCACCGGGCCACAAGTTTCCCCAAGCAAAAAACCGGAGTTATTGTCCCTCCTGACATCCGGTCCATCTATCCAGCACGCAATGAGAATTCGTCCTCGCGGTCTCGTCAATACTGGAAACATGTGTTTTGCGAATGCAGTCCTCCAGGTGCTCATCTACTGCCCGCCATTTTGGCGGCTGTTCCATGAGCTAGGCAGGTTCCTCGATACCCCTACCGATGGCGACGTGTCCAACAGCAAAACGCCTCTTGTTGTGGCGACGATCAAATTCCTCAATGAATTTATTCCCAAGACAACACCACCTCCAGAGGGTAAGGGCAAAGCTGTCGATCGTACAAACAGTGGCTACAGCGACGAGGACGACAATCTGATGGACTCTTTTATCCCCACCTACGTCTACGACGCACTCAAGGAAAAGAAACGGTTTGATCATATGCGGGTAAGCCGGCATCATCGACCCGCGTTTCCCTTGACTTGATCTCTCCCAGGGTGGTCACCAAGAAGATGCAGAAGAATTCTTGGGCTTTTACTTGGACACGCTGGAAGAGGAGCTCCTTTCGATCTCTTCCTCACTGGTTACCAAAACAGAAGCTGGCCAATCGCATTCTGAGACACAAAACGGCCACGCGGCCCACGAGGACGGACCGTGGCTCGAAGTCGTCAAACGCAGCCGAATGGCTATCACGCGCACGGTAAGTCGCATGCAACGAGGCAGATAACGAAAATAACCTGTCTCCAGGCCAAGTCAACGGAGTCGCCGATCACCCGCATGTTTGGCGGGAAATTCCGCTCGACGCTTCGTGTGCCTCATCAAAAAGATTCGATTTTGGTCGAAGACTGGCGTTCGCTGCGATTAGACATTCAGGTTCGTTCACCTGGTCTCGCCGCACCATCGCTGTATTCACCTATTTCTTTGCAGCGCGAACAAATCCACACGATCAAGGACGCCCTCGCATACATTTCATCGCCACAACCCGTGCAAGTCACTTCCGTCACTCGGCCCGGTGCGACTCTGGACGCGGAGCAGACGGTGCACATTGACGCACTCCCACCGATTCTCATTCTGCATCTCAAACGGTTCTTATACGATGCGAATGCGGGCGGCGTAGCCAAAGTCGGCAAGCAAATGTCGTTTGCATCCGAGTTGGACGTTCCCAGCGGTACGCATGTTTACTATACGCGCTACGTCATCGTAACACTCGCATGTAGAAGTGATGGCTTCTGGGAAGAAGCTTCACGGAACGCGGTACAAGCTCTTTGGCGGTAAGCACCTGTTGGCATCAGTACGTACGAGATATCGGACCGATCTTTTATGCACAGTGCTGTACCACCATGGACTCTCTGCATCAGGTGGACACTACACCATCGACGTGCTCCATCCCAACATTGACAATGCGGTGGGTATGGGACCGACGGTGAAACAGCGCGAAGGATGGATACGGATAGACGACGAGCTTGTGTCAGACGTGAGACCCGAGGACGTGTTTGGAACGCCGGAGCGGGACGATCGGTGTGCATATCCATATCTGCTGTTTTACCGACGTATCGGGGTGCGGAGTTGAGGACGATGGTTGGACTACACTACATGGACTAAGGTCTTTTGTGTGTACACACGCACGTTCGCTCGTTGGCTTGCCTCTCCGTATGTTTTGTTCCAGCTTCTCAGGTTTTTTGCATCAATTTAGAATATGGCCCTTGCCCTTGCGCACCTCAACGTCGACACAGACGCGTAACCTCACCGCTCGGACCGTGCGCTGAATGCACCGAGTAATTGGAGAATGAACGTTTGAATGTCGATCAGTCGACGTGCTATCCATTGCTACTATGACATCAATCGTCTCCGAGTCTAGAAAACATGGCTTCCAAGTTTGCATGACCTGGCCAGACAACCAACGCAGATACTCTACGCGTCGCAAGCACCAGACGTGGCATCCACCAATTGACCACGACCCACATCCCAGTCTTGTTGTGACCCAAAGATGTCGATCATGGGCACTTGGTCGATTGCCACGCCCCATCTACCACTTCTCGGCACACACAAACCCTGGCCAGGCGCAACCCGGCGCTAGTCATCAACAGCATCACCATCGCAAATACAGGACATTCGTTGCAAACTACTCACTGCCAGTTGCGGCGTACATGAGATTGCCAGCACGCAAGTTGGCACGAACCCCCTGCTAGTTGGGCTCTTGAGAGTGACCGAGGATGAGTTACATCGGCTTCCCCGAGTGTCGAAATGGCAGCCGCGAGATCGCTCAACCGTCCAAGGCGCTTGAAACGAGCGCTGCAGGAGGTCCCGAGGTCGCCCCGCGTCTTCTGAGGGTGACCATGCGTCAGTGGTGCCACGAACCATTCCACAACCTGGGTCTGGATACACAGTGACACCGGTTTGTATGGAAAGTCGTCAATGTTGTGTTTGGAAGGGGCATCTGCTGAGCTACTCACTAGCCGAGGCGCCCATGTGTTTATAAGAGGTGGCAAGGGCGATGGCATGGGTCATGGTGCTCGTCAATGCTACCGGTACTGTCTGCTACCCCTAGGCTTCAGGGCCAGAAGCATTGTGGAATGGTCGATGATCGATGACCCGCTCTTTATCATGGCTCCGTCCCTGAAACGTTCCCAGCGTGGGTTCGTCAGCAAAAGCGGCGCGCACAGTACATATGCAGCCTTACCGGCGAATGTCACGAGTTGGCGTGACAAACGGCAAAGGGAACCAGCGTTCCACTAGCCCAACATCCACATCGAAGCAGGGCTCGGACGCCCAAGGACGACACAGCAAGAGCGAACCTCATGCAGGCGAGGACGAGGACGTAGACGACGCAAAAGTATGTGGCAAGAAATTAGACAAGAATGAGTGCGACGCTTCGCAAAGTGGGAGAAATCACTGGCAGGTGAACGCGACGCGGAAAGGAGAGAGGGGAGATGGGGCTCATCGACGGTTATCCCTCTTTTTATATGTCTCCGGTAGGCCCGTGCGCGCATGGGTTGGCATTCCAAGTGTCTCGGTATTGGAATGGAATGCTAATGGGGCGGATGCCCGGGCCGATCTATCCCCAAATTTTAGGCGATTCAAGCTAGTAAAAACATCAGAAACGACTTGAAATACGGAGGCCATCCAATCTTATGTTTCAAGCTGTACGAAGACAGAGTAACAACTTTGCGTCACAACGTACGGAGAGTGCGGGTGTATCCATAATCCCCGTTTATACCGCAACGGCTGGGTGGGCTTGAGATCTTGAGAGACGTGCGGTGGTAGCCTACGCTATGCGCTGTCTGGCACAATGGCACGGGTCAGAATCAGACAGAATACGTCAGTGGTCAGTGCAACTCTTCTCATGGATGATGAAAATCAGCATCCTCTCAAGCACACTCAGCGACCATGGAGATCACTTGCCGTACCACACAGTAAAGAAAGCGTTGTCTAGTCATGCGCACATCGGTCGTATCAGAATCACCGTCAAGACGCCTGACAATGAACGCATATACTCTACGTGCACGCAAGCACCGATGTGGCATCCACCAATTGACCACGACCTACATCCCAGCCTTGTCCTAACCCCATGGATGGGACACGACGGCGGTATGTGGACCGTGGGCACTTGGTCGACCGCCACGTTCTGCCTACCACATCTAAGCGTTCACACGCCGTAACAAGGCGCAACCAAGCGCTGCAAGCGTAACATGCGATGACGCTATTCAAGGTCCTTGGGGACATTTTCCACTGGGTACCGAGCAAGACAACTGTATCCCCGTGTAACCGCCTCACGTTATACCCCTAAAAGAATGTTTGCTATGTGTTAGGGCCCGACGTAAGAGGTATCGGCTAATCATCACAGGGCAGTCGAAGCACCAATACTCACTCCTCTCACAGTTGGAACAAACTGACGGTAGTGGACGGTTTGTGCTACTAGAGTCCTCACAGCATGGGCACCCCCGAACTTTATTTCGCTTGGCCTCGCTTCCAAGATGAAACTGCGATTGAGCATACAATGCATAACTGGTCATGGCTGTGCCGCCCCGCAAACGAGTATACAAGGCTGAGTCCAATGCGTCCCTTCTTCACCCAGAAACTCATTTCCCAATCTTGTATAGCAACTCCCCCGACTATAAAGCCATGTCTAAACCTGCCTCTGGGCCATATTCAATCCGATCTGCTTCGGAGGATGTCGCAATCGGTGTTGATGGTAACCCGCCCCTAGTGCGCGTCGTCACTGATCCCGGGGTGGTAAGACTATTTGTTTTCAATCACTGACTCATCACCTGTTCAATCCCTGGTGTTCATTTTGTCCACCTTTTCTGGAATGTATTGACGGACCTTTGCACTCTTATAGTTCATCATCCAAGAACTGGACGATGGAAAATACGCCATGCGAGCCCAACAGTTTCCGGGTTTCCTGTGTCCCGATGATGGGTATATTGCGCCTAAATGCGACGAGCCGTACGGCTGGATCATTTCACCAGCAGGTGATGGAGGTTACATGTCGGTGTACGTCAGCCTTTTGTTGTAGCGTGTATTACTAACGTTGGGGGTACTTAAAATATGCCAGGATCGAAACCTGGGGTCTTATGCCTCACCAATTCTGGACTTTGCAAGGTTCCAACGTTGGGACGCCTGTACGGAAAGTCTATCCATAAATATTTATCGGTACTCACCCCGTTACATCGCAGGTCACTCTCGAGTTCCCCCAGGGTTCACAGGGGCAGACGTGGTACTTTGTTCCTTACGATGAAGCTCAGTAAGATTCAGCGAGGAAATCGTTGCAAATGTGTGTTTCAAGAGTTCCGCTGGCAGGAGAATCAAGTCGCGTTGGTTGTCATGTATTGTGTCGAATCGAAATGTAAAATGTGTGGAATAAACGGCACAATGATTCCAAGAATGGATCGTCGTGGGGTGTAGAATGATGTACTGCCCACCAATACCTGCATCACTGTCTCGTTCGTCTTGCTCTTCGTGCCATCTGATATTTCTCCTTGCCGCGTAACGAATCCATTGAAGATATCCATTGACCCGTTGCGGCCTATTGCTCAGAGACGCAGTCGGGTTTGACAACGACTTTGCTTGCTGTTTTTCCGAGTCCTTCTCTCCATCACCTGCGAAAACTTGATCTGTGCTCATGCTCATGCAAGGCACTTGGAACGACTCATCGCCCGGACATAATCGTAACGCATAGAGGGTACATATACATTTAGTAGCCCGCCTAATCCTGAGTGGTCAACAATTAGACCCATACAGATGAATCGGACAAAGCGTCATCACCACGTCCAGATGTGATTACCCTGTGCTGTAGGTAGAGAATGAGGGGAGTGGATCATCCAATTTCACATATCGAGAGGTGGGTAATGTCAGCTGAAGTCCAACTCTACCTCGTCCGTGAGTTGCTGAGGGGTTCGTCCCCTCGAATTGCCTTTGCGAATCCACAACTAAAAAGTGACATAAATCCACTTACAGTAGACCCTCTTATAACCTATACCCCTCGGGATAGGTCCAGGGCTATGGGTTATCAGAGAGTATCGATCATTTGGTTGGAATACGACGTTCGGGAAATTGAAATTGATATGGGTTATGGGAATGTGGGTTATGAGGTATAAGAGAGTCGACTGTATACCAGACAAGATATCACAGAGGATAAACAGATACCATCTAGGATGGCGGACTAGGTATAGCCGGAATCCCTCTGGCAACAAACCCAATTCGGCGTTTCCAGTGGGAAGTAGTGCGAATAACCCGTTCGAATAAGTCCTCGTCGACATCCACAACACGTGAGCGTAACTTGAGCCGACTAAGCCCACGTCGGATCTCATCGAACCGGACGACCACCTCATCCACTTTGGGGCGCTTGTCTGGATCCGCTTGGATCATGCTGGCAATCAAAGGTTTCATGAACTCAAAGCCTCGTTTTTCCTGTGGGCTTCGGATCAGCGGTGCTACCATATGGTATAACATGTGACTGACCTGGATGAAGTCCATTTTGATCGCGTTACCGATATAAAAAACGTCAGTCGCGAATGGATCGCGAGGCTCGTTGGAATTCTGAAACTCGGGAACCTCTTTGTCACCACCCCAAATCGGAATTTCCTTAGGATTGGTATCTGAAGGATCATAACGCCGAGAAATCCCGAAATCGATGAAATAGTACTTCGGAGGTCGCTGAATGCGCGTGAAGTGCTTTGCATCACCACTACAGTCCCTGTTTAGACTGGTGGCCACGGGGTGAAACGACTCTGGATAGAGATGAGTAGGATCCAGCATGATGTTTTTGTTCATGCAATCCCTGCCGAAAAATCAGTGGAAAAGTAAGATAGTGACCACTCAGCGTACCGATGGGCAACATGGTGTTTATGCATGAATTGAAGCCCCTAAAAGAGTGTTTCAAGGCGTAGTCACCCACAACCACAAATTCACATTACCTCGAACAACTGGCGGAAGCACTCCACTGCTTCTCCGATGGTATCAAAACTAGGATCATTGTAAGGTCGAAGTAGAGGCATAACCATAATGATTGTATCGTCTTCGCCATCGAGCGTGAAAACCTCACAGACAGGAACGCAATGGTTCGCAGGTTGTGAAGCGAGTGCTGGTGAGGACAAGTACAATGCAATGTCTGCTTCGTATGGATGTGTTCCTCGTTTTATGCGCTTCAAAGAGACGACCTTGCCATCCGAGATCCGGGTCGCATCAATAACGCGCGCAAGCTAGGATGACATGCGATGAGGGTACAATCGATAGAAAAGAAAGTTGCGCACTTTCAACCTCTTACCGTCTTCGCATTCTGACCAGTCCCTTTTCGACGTTTTCCAAGATGGGACCCATTGAGGAGAATAGCGAAGGCGCAGCATATACCCACGACTGTTCAGTTGCGTGTAGCGATCACGCCACCAAACTTCTCTGGGGTCGAGTTCTTCCGGCGGGCTATGGTCTGTTGTTCCCCACAATGCAAGCGTTTTCTGGGAGATCTGGGCGTCCTCCACGTCGACTGTCCGCGACATTGTTGATGTCCTTGAGACGCTCGAACGCAGCGTCCACCACCAAACAGCTGTGGTACATGTCAACCTCGTGGCAATAAAAATACACACAAATATGCACCCACACAATGCCACACCTGATCGTCGCGGGGGTTGAAATATTAGATCGGAGACATGCGCTGGACTTGCTACGCAGCGGTAACGTACTCTCCTGGAATATCAGACCAGTAAAACCGTGTCAGGTTTCCATTCTTTCCTCACTTTTAGAGGGATGTTAGGTCTGAATCGACTATTCAACCGTCAAGCACAGACCCTTTGTAAATCGCGTAACCTCGAAGAAGTATCCAATGCGGCAACTTCAAGAAATTCCTTGTGTGGCCGCTCCAAGATGGGAATTATTCATTCCTATAAGCTGAATCCAAATTTCCCTGATGAGTCGCAGCTCCCACATAATTCCGGTCTGTTATCTTCATCGCGTTTACCCCAATGGGTTCTACGGGTCCCTCCAACGCAATCCTCCCAGTCAACCTTGGCCCCGCTTCCGCGTTTGACCAAAATGTCTTTCCTCTTGCGTACTATGTGCAGAAGGGCAGTCTTAACAAAGGTAACTATTTGATAAGAGCAACACTCGAAGAAATGGAAAGGATCAAGCAACTGGGGATTGATCTCAACGAAAACCAGGATTTCATTTTTGATACGAGGCTCAACCTCGAAGCGTCAGTTCTTATTCACACCCCACACGTATCTGCTCTTATGTCAGTAGTCTGAAGGTGGACAAGGCAAAACTACAAGAGAATCGCAAAACGCTCAACCCATTCAAAGCGTTTCTGAATTATAGAGCAGCTCGATTGTTCCATGTAGCATCAAGAGCTCTGTACCTTCAGACCAAGGTTTGGTTCCCCATCTCCTGATTAGCAGCGTCTCCTGAATTTACCCTTGTTTAGCGTACGTCTGAAGAGATCCACAGAGGTGTGCAAGTGGTTCCTAATACGCAAATGCAAATGATGGATGGTAAGATGAAACTGGTTATGTGGTATCGGTTTCAATGTTCACACCCAGTCATATCTAGATGCAGTATCGCCGGACGCAGCGATTGTCGGATTCTCCATCGAGCTGCCCGATGGTTTGAACGACGATGCAAAACAAACGATCAGAGATATAACAGAAATGATAGCCAAAGCTAACCCATTTGACGACAACCCTCGCATTTCACAACTCCGCGACGGTAAGCAACATTAGTCAGTCGGGCGTGATGACGGCTGATGAGGTCCGAATAGATGAGCAAGCAATGAGTCTACTCAGCCAGGTCACTGTCGTCGACGAAGGCAGCCGAGCGTCCGTGGCATCTAGCGATCTGCAGCAGTCTCATCCGACCAGTCCCCAAAACATCACTGTCGTCAATGTCATCCAAAACTCCATAGTAACAACAAATTCATCAAATCTCAGTGGTGTCACACAGAATCGTGGTGATCGAAACAGCGGGGGTTAGTATTGATTTCTTTCGGGCGGACGATGCGATCCTGATACATGTTTAGCATCGGTCACACCCGGATTCACACCATAATGTCATCCGCACTCTCTCCATCATGTGTTATGCATAGGAATTGTATAATTCACATCGCGTTCCCCACCCGCACGCCGACATCTATGAAGCGCCGCATAGCCGTGATTACGAATGGAATAAGGATAGATTGCTCAACAGGATTGTGTACTGATAGCCGCTTGGGTTGTTTGCTACGTGAGAACTGCATTGAGAGGCGAGTTGTCGCCATGTCCACTTGTGTGCTACCGCGAGGTTCCCTGTGGGTGACTGTGGGTCCCTAACGCAGTGATAGGCGGCGGCGGGTTGCGGAACCTGCGGCGCATCAGATATCGACGAGGCTCTTGATTGGCAGATCGTTTCCTCGGGTCGCTTTCACCATTTGCGGACGCCAAAGTCATTGTATTTACCCCTGGATCGAGTTGAAACCACACATGCACACGCACCGCCTCGCAATCCATGAACCTAGAATACAAATGAAAACGGTCGCCTTAGAAATTCGTCTTTCCAAAATTGCGTGAAAAACAGCGAAGATTACAAGTGACTATCGCACGTACAGAGTGGTATCAGAGCCAAGATCCGACTGTGGAGGTACTCATGCGCATTCGAGTCCAGTATATTTTTCGGCATTACCATCCGTGACCGTTTATGTTCAAGCCTCTTGTTATATGTACTTCAAACCATGGAGGAAGAAACATATCTCCAGCCCAGCCCCGAACCACATTTCATCGCCAACCCCAACCAATGCAAGTCTCTGTCACTCGGCCCCGGACGCGGAACAGACGGTGTACATTGACGCACACTCCCGCCGGTTCTCATTCTGCATCTCTTGTACGATGCGAATGCAGGCGGCGTAGCCAAAGCCGGCAAGCAAATGTCGTTTGCATCCGAGTTGGACGTTCCCAGCGGTACACACCTTTACTATACAATCTACATCATCGTAACATTTTCCGCTTGTAGAAGTGATGGCTGGGAAGAAGCGGAATGGAACGCAGTACAAGCTCTTTGGCGGTAAGCACCTGTCTGTTAGCATCAGTGCGAGATATCGGTCTGACCCTTTATGCAGTGCTGTACCACCATGGACTCTCTGCATCAGGTGGACACTACACCATCGACGTGCTATATCCCAGCATTGACAATGCGGTGGGTATGGGACCGACGGTGAAACAGCGCGAAGGATGGATACGGATAGACGACGAGCTTGTGTCAGACGTGAGATTCGAGGACGTGTTTGGAACGCCGGAGCGGGACGATCGGTCAGGATCGCTAGGGACCGCTGCGATAGCACTCGTATAGCTCGGGAACAAAGAGAGTTGGAGAGTAGAGGTGGCATGCGACTTTGCTGGTCGAATGAAGAAGATTCGCTCGGAAGCAGAGGCAGCGTTGAAGAAGGCAGCGGATGACATGAAACGCGCATATGACCGGAAGCGCTCTCCATCGAGGGATTTCCAAGTCGGAGATCAAGTTTGGTTAGAGGCCACTCACATCACCTCGGATCGACCCACTCAGAAACTCGATGATAAACGTTATGGTCCGTTCAATATCCATGTCTGCTGTTTTATCGACGTATTGGGACTGGCGTGCAGAGTTGAGAGGACGATGGTTGGACTACACTACATGGACCTCTCCTTTTCGTCGTATGGATGGTCTTTTGTGTGTACACACGCACGTTCGCTCGCTGGTTTGCTCTTCGTATGTTTTGTTCCAGCTATTCAGTTTTTTTGCATCAATTCGGATTTAGAGTAGGTTCTCATCCACACGACTTCGACATAGACACGAAGCCGCCTCTACGGTAGTAACCTCACTGCTCGGACCGCTGAATAGCATGGTATAGATCCACTCCATACATGTCTAGCTGCACTGAGTACACTCAGACCATCGACCGACTCGATCAGTCGACGTGCAATCTGTTGCTACTACGACATCAGTCGTCTCCGAATCTAGACTACTCATTAAAATATGGCTAGAATCCAAGTTTGCATGCTGCTAGCCAGACATCCAACGCAGATATGCTATGCGTCGCAAGCACCAGACGTGGCATCCACCAATTGACCATGACCCACATCCCAGTCTTGTTGTGACCCAAAGATGTCGATCGTGGGCACTTGGTCGATCGCCACGTCCCGCCCATTACTTCTCGGCGCACACAAACCCTGGCCAGGCGCAACCCGGCCCGGGTGCTAGTCATCAACACCGTCATCATCACAAATACAAGACGCTTGTTGCAAACTACTCACTGCCAGCACACAAGTTGGCACGAGCCCCCTGGCGTTGCATTGCTAATGTCGGGCTCTTGAGGGTGACCAAGGGGTGAGTCCATCGGCTTCCCCGAGTGTCGAAATGGCAGCCACGAGATCGCTCAGTCTGCCAAAGCGCTCGAAGCGAGTACTGAAGGAGGTCCAGAGGTTGTGAGGGTGACCCTGCGTCATTGGTGCCACGTAGCAAAGTCCGGATGCACAGTGACACCTGTTTGTATGGAAAATCATCAATGTTGTGTTTGGAAGGGGCATCTGCTGAGCTACTCACTAGCCGAGTACTTGACAAGGACTCTGATCAAACCGTGTTGATGCCGCAGACGAAAGAATCCGGTGCCGCAAGTCGTGCTTGGTCGCGCTGCTCCCACCCATACCTGGGCAGTAGGGGAGGTGAGGGCGTCCATGTTTGAATCAGAGGGGGCAAGGGAGGCGACTCGTCAGTGCACCACGACACCAACTCACGGGTACTGTCTGCTGCCCCTAGGTCCAGCGCCGGAAGCATGGAGCGGTCGATGGTCGATGACCCGCTCTTCATCATGGTTCTGAAATGTTCCCGGTATGGGTTCGTCAGCAAAAGCGGACTTGCCGTAACGCTGCCCACCCCACCTGTTACGCACTGCCATGACACCCACTTACGGGTACTGTCTGCTGCCCCTGGGCTCCAGGGACAGAAGCATAGACTCTCGGTGGTCGATGACACGCTCGTCGCTCTTCATCTGAAACGTTCCCAGCGTAGGTTCGTCAGCAAAAGCGGCGCGCACAGTACATGTGCAGCCTTACCGATGAACAGAACGGGGGAAACCAGCGTTCCACTAGCCCAACATCCACATCGAAGCAGGGCTCGGACGCCCAAGGACAACACAGCAAGGACGAACCTCATGCAGGCGAGGACGAGGACGCAAACGACGCAAAAGTATGTGGCAAGAAATTAGACAAGAATGAGTGCGACGCTTCGCAAAGTGGGAGAAATCACTGGCAGGCGGGAAGGAGAGGGAGGGGAGATGGGGCTCATCGACCCGATCATCCCTCTTTTTATATTTCTCCGGTGGGCCCGTGCGCGCATGGGTTGGCATTCCAAGTGTCTCGATCTCGGTATTGGAATGGAATGCTAATGGGGCGGATGCCCGGGCCGATCTTGGGCATCCCCAAAATTTATCAGGCTGAACTCGGCGTACGTTAGCACCTCTTCGAGGCGATTCAAGCTAGTAAAAGCATCAGAAACGACTTGAGGCCATCCAATCGTAGGTTTCAAGCTTTACGAAGACAGAGTCGGACATCAGAACAAAACGACTTTGCAGAATCGGACCATCGGCGAGAGACTTTGGTATGCTCGGCGGGCAGCGACGGGTGGGTGGACTTGAGAGACGTGTGGTGGTAGCCTACGCTAGTTAGACTACATGGACGTCGTTTGTATTTAGTTTTCAAGGAACTGTAACAGGGGTTTAGAATACTTGTGGCCCCTGTCCTGAGTCACCTCTGGTCCTCTCATCCTCTCCAGCGCGCGCACCTAATGCATGATGTCAACGATAGACGCGATCGATTGTTTCGTTGCTTAGTGCGCTGTCTGGCAGAATCAGACAGAATACGAATACGTCAGTGGTCAGTGCGACCTCTTCTCATGGATGACAGAAATCAGTGTCCTCCCACAGAGCTACTCGATCACTTGGCGTGCTACACGGTGATGTTTACTCATGCGCACATCAGTCATATCAGAATCACCCTCGAGACGCCTGACAATGGACGCATATACTCTACGTGCACGCAAGCACCGATGTGGCATCCACCAATTGACCACGACCTACATCCCAGCCTTGTCCTAACCCCATGGATGGGACACGACGGCGGTATGTGGACCGTGGGCACTTGGTCGACCGCCACGTTCTGCCTACCACATCTAAGCGTTCACACGCCGTAACAAGGCGCAACCAAGCGCTAATCGTCAACAATGTCACTATCGCAAATGCAAGACACTCGTTGTAAACCACTCACGGGTGACCGAGTACCTTGGACATTACCACCGCACCACACAGGTGCTTGTAGTGTGGTGTGGACAGCCTAGTACCGGTATCGTACTATGGCCAACACTTGGATCCCGAGTCCCCGATAGTGGCATTCCACGTTCGGAAAGGTGGCCCACAATGTTGAGCTGGGGAAACATGCCCGTCTAAAAAACACATGTTGAAAGTCTAACCGCCGTCGAGCACACAATTCAAACATGATGTACTGACCAGCAGCCTAGCGACCAAGCTTTCACAGCCCTCAAACCCAGAACACCAAAGTGATGGTCGCCGGAAATCTTGGTCAGCCAATGGCACCAGACGCGGTATCCGCCATTTGACCACAACCTACATCCAAACCTTGCAGTGACCAAAAGCATCGCTCTCAGCAAAGTTCACGTCGATCGTGGGCACTTGGTTGATCCCCACATCCTCCAACCTGCATAGCTAGTCAATGCGCTGTGAGCCAATGCGCGGTCGTCTTCGTTCGGAAAGATGGCGGATCTGCCTGGCTCGCCGTTAGTCATAGCCAACACTTGGATCTGGACAGTGGTACCACGTGGTCTGAAGTGAAACCGGCGACATGTTCTGGAAGTTGAGCCATTGAAACAACCTATTGCAAATATCATCCCTATTGAGCACACGATTCAAAGAGTGTCCACTGACCGGAAGTCTGGTGACCACTCCCAGCGGAGTGGACGCTCAGACCGGGCAGCTGTCAGCATGGAGCGGACGAAAGGGCCACATATTGATCGAGCTCCGGGCCTGCCAAAGTCGCGGTAGGGAACGGCAGTCAACATACAACGGTACCATCTGCTAGAAACGACAACTTGCCATGGGGCCACCAGTGCATGTGATCTCCCTCTCCACATCAACGACATTAACGGAAATGGCGAGCAGGTGTAGGGAGGGACAAAACTTGAGTATTTCAAAATACCAAGTAGTGGAATCATTCGATTAGAAACTACATCAGTAAAGCACATCAAGTCATAGTCACGGTCATAGCTCTCACAGATGTGTTGCCTGTTCTCACCGATCTTGCCATAGCGGGTAACTGTCGGGCATGGAAACACTCGAGGCATGCCTTTCCCTTGTGGGATCGTCAGCAAAAGCATCACGCACAAACATATCCAGGCTTACCAACTGCCATGCACTTTCCATAGGGGATACTCGGACGACAAGCTTACATTACCGTGACAACGAACATTGTCGAGACCGGTGTGGAAAAGGCCCCCATGGTAGGGGGGAACGGGCGGGAAAACCCTTGACAATATCCAAGTATACACCAGCAAGCACCCGCCGACAAAGACATCGGACTGTCGTGGGCGATCTCCTCGGAAGGTCGCGGACTAGCCCAACATCCACATCGAAGCAGGACTCAAAGGCCCAGGAGGAATGCACAAGGAAGCGCATGCAAGAGTGGACGATAGCAAAGACAAGGCGACGTACGCGACTGGAGGTGGGAGGACGATGAACACGACAAAGGGGAGAAAGGGATGGTGGGGTTCATCGACCCAAGTCGTCCCTCTTTTATATGTTTGCGGTGTACTGGCTCAACGTCCGTGCACGTACGATTGGCATTCAAAGTGCAATTTGAAATGCTGGCAAACGTTGCAATTTCTCGTGCCAGTTAACCTGTAACGCCGAGCCAAACTGACCTCCCGACTTGAACTCGTTACTCGGCGTGCATATGACTTTGACACAAATGTTCAGAGTGCATTGGTGGTCTGGTGTGGTGAGGGACTCGATCTTGTGCATGTGCAGTGTCAACGTGCAGGACAAAAAGGCGTGTGCACATGGTTCGAGTTGTCCCACGACTCCCATGCGTTGAAATTCCCCTTCTTCGAGTCGCAGCCAAGCCCCCGAGTTAAACATTCTGGTGCCAAGTGATATCGAACGTCCACCAGCCTTCTAAATGACTGGTGACTCATCCTAGTAAGACTAAGTGAGTACTAAAATTGAAGCTGCTGTCTCGTCGAACACACCAGAACTAACATGGCCATTGCCCGCATACCCGCATCGCCCACTCTTGTACGGTCATCCTCTAACTCTGATGTGGCATTCTTGCTCGTGCACACCTCCTTTAAACTCTCTAGCTGGCTGCTGAAACGCTACCCTGCACTCTCTTGTACTTCCAGATCTACGCAGTCTTCATAATCCTTTTTTTTTTCTGCGTGTAGAAGCGATGGCCCCCGGGAAGAGGCACGGAACGCGGTACAAGCCCTTTACTAGCGATAAACACTTCTTCGCGGTTATACCTAATGTCAGCACAAGTATTGATGCACTCTCAGAAACTCTGCCTCGGGACTCGGTGTGCTGTCCGGTACGGTAGCAGCGGATCGGAACTCATTTTTCTAGCGTCCAGACTACACCGAATCAGACAGAACGGACACGTTGCGCCAGTGCCCAGTGCGACATTGTCATACGATATACTCGATAAACATGGCGTGTCATGCGCATGTCAAGTCGTGTCTAGTTCACCTGTCCAAATGTCCAGACGCGGCGTCTACCAATTGACCACAACCCACATCCCAGCCTTGTTGTAATCCCAAGGAAGAGACCCGACAATCTGCATGTCGATCTTGGGCACTTGGTCAATCGCCACCTGTGACCAGGTTCATCTGGGCATTCACCAAGCAGGGTGAAGCGTCATAACCCAATGGGGGCTGCCCACAACGTCACCATTACAAACTGCGACACTCGTTGCAAGCCACTCACTGATGTGGGGTTGATTTCGATTTCCCCCGTGAGCAAGTACCATGTGCATCTGCTGACTTCTGTCTTGAGCTTTCACCTGCTTGAAAGTAAAGCTGTCGATGTTACATAAGTTGGAAACAACAAAACACGTTGGGATTCTCATTGTCATTCGGCATGCAATCGTCTACTGACCAGGATCCAATTCCTCAGACCGAGCAGCCATCGATTGTCGACTAAGCGCGATGCATCTAATCGAGCTCCAAGCCTGTCATAAATGAACGGCAGTCAGCACACAACAGCACTATACACTAAAAATGACGACTTGCCCTCCACGACTAAAGGGTGCGAGCGGTAGCTGTAGGGACAGTGTGTTATGCGCCAATTCACCCCTTCCCCAGGTGCAAGCTTCCAAACGGTACAGCAGAGCGAAGTGCCTACCAAGTTAGAAATGATGTCAGTAAACGCGTCAAGCGATGGGCACGGTCACAGCGCTCGTAGATACGCCACGACACCGACTTATTAGTACCTCCACCAACCTCGCACCACCCAATGCCTATCGCTAAAACGCCGTAGCGTATGTTCGTCAGCAAAAACGGCGTGCACAATATCCAGCCTACCTCGCAAGCCCTATATGATATGACACGGCAGATGTCACTTCTAGCCCAACATCCACATCGAAGTAGGGCTCGCAAGCCCAAGGATGACGCTGACATAGCAGGGACAGGTACCATGCAAGAAATAACGACGACGCAACGAGGAAAAGTATATGGTAAGAGATTGAACAAGGATGTGCGCGACGAGGGGGAGGGAATGGGCTCGTCGACCCCACCGTCTCTCCTTTATGTGTCCCCGTTAAAGGTCCGTGCGCGCACCATTAGCATTCCAAGTGTCTTTGATATCCAGCCATTTTGGAAATGGAATTCTTTTGGGGCGGATACTGATCTTGCACATCCCCAAACGTTACGCTAGTTGACCTGTGTAGTTCCAACCAGGTGTTTGTCACGATGACCTCGTGAATTGGGCTTCTAGGCTATAACAAAATGTTTATTTGACGATCAGCGGAATGGCAAAGAGTTGTCAACATCGTCGACTGGAGCCGATCATCGACATGCTCGGTAGTGATGGGTCATCCAAATTCCAAATTCCAGGTGCGTGGTGACATGTAAACGATGAAGTTCACGACAAAGACTGTCTTTACGAGCCCTTGGTAGTTGCAAGAAACTTTCCCGTGATCCGGAGCGCAAAGTTTGACACGCAGTTGTCCCACAACGTCCAACTATGGTTTGATCATCGACGGTCACGATGTTAAGACCTCCCGAATGGCCATCCTGCGGAAAGGCCGTGGTCGAGGTACGTCGAAAAAAAAACAAAGTTCTCACCGTTCTCCTCGTTCGAGCCTTTCAGTCTCCCAAACATCTCACTGTCAAAGTGGTGATGCGATAGCACCGCAAGTGTGATGCGCTATTCCAATACACTTCATACTATATGGCTCTGAACGACTGCCACTCTGACTCAGTCTAGCAAGCGGCGAAAGCCGTCAGCTCAAATTCGTCACTGACCCGGCCATCGCCCGCACACTGGCAGTCGTTTTGTCCGGTCTCGGCTGTGTCATCCTCCAATTCTGCCATGGTATCGTGGCATCGTTTCCACATATCGCATGCCTCCTTCATGTCCAGCTGGAACGCTACCTTGCACCCCCTCGTCAACGTATCATGCTATGTTGCAGTCCCACCCCAACATTGATAATACGGCGAGTACAGGACCGACAGTGGAGCCGCACAACGACAGACGACGAGCTCTTGTCGGACGCGAGACTCGAGGACGTGTTTAGGGCACTGGGGCGGGCGGTTGCATATCCGTTGATCAACGGACGTATCGGAACAAGTGGTTCGGGCTGAGGTAGCGTGTGTGCGATAGTTGGACTTATCGCTCGGTGCGCTGTCCGGTGCAATATAGAATCCACAATCACACCAAAGAGTGAACGGACGTTGGTTTGCACGAGACATGACATACAGTTTTCTGGTGTGATGCCCTCTACATGTCATAGACAACGGTCGTTCCGGTCGTGCGCACATCAAACTCTTCGAGTCATCAACTTGAATGTCTGACGCAGCGCTGTATTGGATCAGAATCCATCGTCAAGCTTCGTGTCTAAACCCAACGAGTCGAGACGATGCATACAAACACCGTCGTACCTGGACCACCAATCAAAACATGAATTCCTTTGCATTGATAACGGAAACAACCTAACCCGACAGCAGACGCAAACGTCTAGCTAGCACGTATCACAAGCAGCACACGCGACGTCCACCAGTTGACCACGACCCACATCCACCAAAAGCATTGTTCTCGGCCATGGTCATGTCGATCATGGGCACTTGGTCGGTCGCCATGTTGTGCGAACTTGAACACATCTCAAGAATATCGGTGCACTCATTTCTGCTTGGTAAATGACAGTGAGATTAGCACGATTTGAGATAGGGTTGCGATGACGTACATGGTGGCCGACGCACCGGAAGAAGGTGAGGAGGAACAGGTGAAGATTGTCGAATGGCATGTTAGTGTGTGACTAAATGGGATGGAAGAACTCTTTTTGACCAGAGGGTGTCGTGGGGGGACACGGTGGTGATAGGGAACGGCATGTGGGTTACGCGCGTCGCACCGACGCTGGCGTTGGCGGTGGGGTTCGCAGGCCCGTCCGAGGCTTCATCCGAGGCTTCGGCGATGCGGGTGGTAGGGTGATAGTGAGGTCGTCGCTGGCACGCGGTGTCTGTGGTTGTGTCGACTGTAGTTGCCTGGATGCTGGACCTCGTGGCTGGCGACGGTTTGAGTAAGGGACGAATTATCGAGTGGCTTGGACGAGGTGGTACGAGCGATAGAGGGGGTCGTCAGCGTCGACGCTGGCAGCGCTGAGCGCCTGGAGGTCGGGTCTTGATTTTCACGCTCCGCTGTTTCTCCCACTCACCATCATGGTCAACATCTACATGCGAAATAGCGATAATCAATGGATCCGTGGATTGGAAATCCCGCTGGAGGATATTCAGAGGCTCTCGCTTCGGCCTCTCAAGTGGCTTCGCTTTGTTGCCTTTACCGTTCTCGGTGCTAAAGGTCATCTCCTTGATGCTCCTAATGGCAACATCGTCAATTACGACACTTTCTCGGTCACTGATGGCGAAAGCTATTACTTTTTCCCTGACGGTAATCCCTCGTGTCTCCAGCCATCCTTTGCTGACAAGGTGCATTCAAACAGGACGCTACCGTCTTGTCGATTCCAGTGGGCTAGCTGATCACATCACATCATCTGTTTCTACTCCACGTCGCACCACTTTTCGTCACGATCTCGCTCAGCGTGATAACAATCGTTGTGTGATCACGGGAGTTCGAGACGACGGATGCCATGCGGTTCACATTATCCCACATTCCAATGGTGATCATGTATTGTTTCAACTTTCGTTTGCAGATGTATACCTAACTCTCATAACTTTTTTGCAAGTGCATCCGCCTCGTCATTTCGGACCGTAGGAGTTTGTATGAGGATCAGCAAGTCGACCTTCCAAACGACATCAATATTGATTCTACTAGGAATGGGCTGTTGCTGAGCCCCGATCTTCATGATCGATGTGGCCGGGGATGGAGTGCATTTTTGAGGGTACGTGAATCGTCTTGGTTAGTGCCTTTTGATATGGAGTGGCTTTTTCTAGACCCCCAACTTTG
>JBBPSJ010000244.1:0-34191 GCA_038093535.1 Boletus reticulatus
ATCCCTGCTTGTTCGTGCGCATTAATTCGGTATAGATACCTCGGTATTCGACATGCAAGAGTACGAACGAGGTCAAATCGATGTAAAGACTCGGAACGAAAGCCTTCGTATGTGCTCCTCCCTATCCAGGTCCAACGCTGCTCAAACGGTACGATCGGGCCTCGCAGTCGCTTTTCATCTCTACCCACACCAGGGCAATATCCTACACAGTTCGTCCTCCAGTTAGAGTACACGACCCAACAATGACATGTGATAGGTGGTTACCGCAAGAAATACATCAAGGGAAAACGTCCCGTCGGCGTCATACGACACCTGGTTCCCTAAGTCTATCTCGATCCTCTCGTCACGTCATTCGTCACTGTCCTCTTCTTGTACCTCCTCTTCCTCTTCCTGTCGCAATTCCTCTACTGTAGGCGCTGGGCGAAGAGCAGGCTGGATTCCAAGCCTTTGTATCGCTCGTGGATGAATAGCAATTTTCGGGCCTTCCATAGTTCCGCTCCGCGGTAAATGATTCCATCGCTGAGGGTTACACTTTCTTGTACACCACATACGGTCACTTTCAGTGAATGGAACCCATGCCAATGAATTGAATTTTGTCCGCAATTCAGCACGGACCCAAGAGAGATGCCGAGGAGGAAGTCGGCTGATGAGAGTAAGATAGCAGTGATAATAGCGAGATTTCCCGAAGTTTTGGCCAGAATGCTCCGGGATTGTGTTAGGAAAGAACCGATTGAAATGTGAATCCCATTGGGCATCAGTGCATATGATGTATTGAACCGAAAAGAACGGAAAGCGCAATTGCATATACAAATCCTCGACAGCGACTTGTGCACGCAACATACTGGGTACGTTCGTCCAAGCACCCTCAGAGCGGTTGCGCTTGTTTGGCGATTCGTGTAGGATGTCGTGGTAAAGCTGCAATAAGATCTCCTGAACATGTCGTTTGAGAGGATTGGCGGCACCTTGTTCCGGTGCCATGTCCTCCTCCTCGTCGATCTCGCGAACTCTATTGCCACCCCCATGGCGAAGGAAGTGTTCGACATCAGGTCCTTGAGGGCGATGGGGTGCAGGGATAGATAGACCATCTAGTCGCCTACCGATCTCAGGGAGCGGATCGTCGGGAGCACGAAAGTTTCGTGCATCCCTGGTGTGTTGCGCTGAGCGGTTGGACGTTCTCTCCGGATTCACTGCACGACGACCCGTCTTCACCTGGCCAGTACCGAGCAAGCGACGAACTTCGTTGAGAGAGCCTTGCTCGTAGGCTTCCGCAATCAGTCTCGGTGAAAAGGACTTCGCCCACGGAATACGAAGGCATCTCGTGCGATTGTCAGCAACGACATCACAGAAAAAGTAAAGGCCAGCCTCATCCATGAGTGGGATGGTCAATGCGTCCTCGTCGAGAGGGTCATCATCTTCGTGGACGAGTACTTGGGGGGAGGCTTGTTTCGCGAGTTCAAGGAAGGAAGTGTCGGGGGTTCTGTGCGCGCCATTCATGATCCAAATACAGAGAGCACCAAGGGCAAGGCAGTTCTCTGACACACGATCCTGCAGGTTGGTCTTTTGAATGTTTTCGATGACGATGAATATGGCAGCGAGTCGAAGCCATTTCAAATGCCTGATGAGAAAGTAAGCCAAGTCATGAAAGATCGTGGTTGACAAACGAATGTACCACCAGAGTTTGGCAGAGATTTGAACCATACACCGATTGATGAGATCGCGAGGAAACTGGGTAAGGACATCGTTGGCATCGGAGAGACGCACCCTGACTTCCAACCGAGCACATCCTTCTTGTCTTGTAGGTTCGTTACGAGCAGTCTCATCGCCTGCGCAAGTGTACAGAATGGTACTCTGTTCGTCGAGGTCTTGCAGTAGCTTGTTGCAATTCCTGCTAGTCAATAATTCGATGGGTTTGCGTTGGCGAAAGATGCTCTCGTGGAGCTGATACGATACAGATTTCTCTGTCGTGTAGGCCTGTATGTAAACCATACGATCTGAGACCCGACCAGGCGTCCAACGAAAACCTGCAATATCCTTCAGATGCATCTGAGGATCGAGGTAGAACATCTTGCTGCGCTTTGTTGCACGCTGGACATCGGGAATATCAGGAAGGAGATGGCCCAGGAGAGTGGTGTGACCGGTGGAACGCCAAGTGACGACTTTGCCAGGAACGCCGAATTCGAGACCAATATCTACGAGCCATTGGTCAGGTCTGATGATTTCCATGTCTAGAATTCTTGTTAGATCGTCTAGAGCATCGACCCTCTCGTGTACAGCTCGCTCCCGATCTTCTTCGTTCTCTTCGTTGTCGCCAATATTGTGAACGGTGGCAGCCTTCCATCCGCGAAGCTCATGGCCGAAGTAGGCATCTTGAAAATAGGGTCGCAGCTGATGTATGTGTTCGAGATACTGATTACCAAAGTCGGGAAGGAGATGAGCGGGAATGTCGAGACTACCTAGATGAAGACGACCGGCACGATCACGACCTGTCTGCAAAGCGATTGCATAGGTCGCAGGCCAATGAGTGGCTTGGTTTGGCATGAGGCGCTGGATAATGGGACGAAGACACTGATCATAGATGAGTTCGATGTCGGTGGAGGGAATCTTCCTTGATTCAAAGTAGCGATACATGCGAGGAAAGAAAACGCGAATCATGGATCTGTTGGCGACCTTTCCTAGCGGTAGATTCGGTATTTGGTACATAGGGACGCTCAACGCATTTCCCTATGCGTAACGTTGAGATAAAAACACGAGGCACGACGGTAATGGATTTGAATGACTGACCTGGTTGTCAATGGCAATCGCAGTGACATGATTGTTCTTCTTCAACGTATCACGAAAGGAGGGGGCGGGCCAGACTGTCAGAGGAACAGAGTAAGGCAAAGTTTTCGTTGTTCCAATCAATGAGTCAAAGTCGCGAGTGGTAGTGACCTCAGTGATGTCGTCCAGACCCTGAGAGACGTTGAGGGTGATATTTCGCTGTGTGTCCAGATCTAACCCTTCACGACCTGCGAGAACGAACTTTAGAAACTTCATTTTGTCCACATCACTTCCGTTCTCGATGGCATTATAGTACGCGATGCCTTTGTTTACGAATTGACGGAGAGTCAACTGGATAGGTCTGCGTTCGCGATCGTCGGGGTAGGCGCGGATCACCATTGTGAGGAATGAGAGAATGCTTGACGATAGGTCACAGAGGGAAACGCTGGAAGAGAGGACACACGAAATTTCGAAAGTCCATACTGATATGTTTGACTCTGTTGGAACGGAATAGACGTACGTGTAACGAAATGTCATTACACGCCGCCGCGGCGTACTAAGGCCACGTTACGGATTTGTATCGAACCACGTTCTTCGCTAAGGTACGACGAACTCGGCAAATGGATAGAAACTGTATCGGAAAGAAATTTGTATGGGGCTGGAAAATGAGTCTGCGCCGAATACTTACGGATTTCAGTACGGCCCGTCCAAGGGAGCCCAAGGTATGTAAATAAAGGAGTGTTCCTCCTCCGTTGGACCGTTACATGTAATTCAAGGAGTTCAGGATGGCCCTTGGGCCTTGTCACATAGGGATGTGCCATCGGAAGGAAACGTGTCCTGGACGTCCGTGCCACTGGCACCAACCGGTGCGTCAGCATCGATTGCTATACGGTGAGGTATGGTACGCACGGTGCTCAGCAAGCGGGCAACCTAGGCGAGTAACATTACTAGTCGAGCAAGCGAGTCTGAAGGCCAATCCTTGAACCATATGCCACAATCTGCATCAAGATCAAACGGTATTTCAATGTCGTACATAGAAACCCTGCCATTGGCAGTGCTACGCAAACGAAACACGCATTGAACAACATAGACTACGCGAAGGGAATGCACACAGGTTGACGAAATCAAGCGTGCTTCCCCTTGCGCTTGCCCTGCTTCGTACCAGTCTTGAATTGACCCCTTCCGCCAGGAACCAAGTCTACGCCACCAATTGTCTCAAAGTTTGCGCGTGAACGAGGAGCCGAATTACTGTTAGGTACTACACGAGAGACATGCGCTGACGGGCCAGCGCGAAAGTGATTCGTGCCAGTGTTAGGACGAGTCTTGACGCCACTACTGATTGATGGAGCTGATGAGGTTTGTCGTGTGGAAGGGGGTGACGTGAGAGGCGAACCATCAGAGGCACCCCAAAAAGAACGAGGGGATGATAGTGCCGAACACGCGCGGTCTGGCTCCGACAAGAGATTCTCTGCTGCTTCATCGAGCGTCGCTGGGTCGATTTCCCAAGTGGGATCATCGCCCATCGCTCGTAGAATGGGGTCGGAGTCAGCATTCCATTGAGGAGGGGAGACTTCCCTGATGAACACATCGTTCTGTGCAGGAACCACAAGGGCGGCGGAAGGGGCGCCAACAACAGTGCCGGAGATAGTGCCACGGACCGATGGAACACCTACAGAGATAATAGCTTAAAATCCCGATATCACCCGATAAATATTGGGACACACCTTGTCCAGGATCCTTTGGCTTGCGGGTCGTTGGTTTGGATCGTTGGTTCCATTCACGTGGAGGAGGCGCGGAGGTGGGTTGAGCGGCAAGCGCATGCACGTTTGTTGACGTCGTAGTGGATGGAGAGGCAGACGCGGATGCTTGCGCAGTTGGCGGAACAGCTGCTTTTCGGGGCTGGTCCCTGCCCATGGCCTGGGGTACCGTTGGTGACGAAGAAGCGGTTTTGAAGGCTCATTGGGTTTATCGGCGACCTCAATGCGTACTAGTGAGTGTCGCGTGTGTTGCGCTCGAGCGGTATCCAAATAAGGGAAGTCGCGCCTCGATCCTGCTACTGCGCAGTGCGTGGTCGTCCTCGATCGACAGCTCCAGTGCCGTCGTCTTCGAGTATCGCACTTCGGTGCCGCTCCTGCACCATAGATAGTCTGTGTATAACGTGTGACGCGTTTGATTCCCCAGATTCGGCCCTGACGCGCCAACCGTCACCACCGGATCCACGCACGGCTGGTTACGCATCAACGCGCCCAACGCGCCCGCAGCCCCCATGCATGTGACAATGCTCAACGGATCGCTCATGCTCCTGACAAACCTCCGCCGCAACTGTGGGAAGAACGGCTTGACGTGATTTGGTATGCGCGCCAGCATCACCATCAGCGCAGACAGAATTGCTGTCTTGAAACCAGGCGGGAAGGTCGTCGCTTGCGTCATGACACGGATGAGCGGACCGGGAATGATGAACGGCTTGATGGCCGATTCGTCGGTACAGAGCAAGTGCGAAGGTGCGCTGATTAGCCCGCCGCTATCTCAATAAGAATGGCAGTTCGGTTGATCGTCTGACCACAGCGATAACAAAGGTGTGTTTTACAGCCAGGAGCAATGTACTGAAAGCCACAGCATGGTCCATCAGAACCAGTGTCACGGTGAATCTCGACCGAATAGGAGACCTACCGTGGTTGCAGCCAGCAATCTTCTGAATGGAGGTCTTACAGTCTACACGGAAGCGAGGTCATAAAATCGATACGCGAGCGGCAAGTCCAACTCACTGGGACAGCACCACCATCCTTGCTGTTTCACGAGGTGATCCAACTCCGCTGTTGCGTCACATGAATGTTAGTGTGGCACCTCAGCACACGGAAAAAAGGTACAGACATCGACAACGTACTCCAACAGACTCGCGATGCGATCAAGGCTTGGAGAATCGTAGACCGTAGACACGAGTTTGAGCGACATTTCGAATAGAGGGGTGCGATACACATCTTCGACACCACTGGGCCATTCGCGACAGATTGTAAGCGCGGTCTGCACGCCACAAAGGTATGAGTAGATCTACCGTTTAAGAAGGGCTGTACGCACATCAACAGTCTTCTTCGAGCATAGCGACGAGAGGATTTAGGACAAGACAGGCGTGCTCCCCTCTTCCGAAAAAGCAAGCCTCGCAAAGTTGAGCGCAGAGAGAATGCCAGGGGTGATATCCTTGCCGGGGCCAAAGACAACGTTGTCGGAGGATAGGACACGCGCCTCACTCAAGTGGATCACGATGTGGTTGGCAATATGCACGATAACGAGTTCGTACACGGCGATTTGCGGCCGCTAAACATCATGGTCGTCGAGGACGAGGACATGCTGTTGGATTTCAACTGGGGTGACAAGGTCGGCAAGGCACGGTTCCCACCTGTGCGCCTACATCCGCAGCTCCAGGAAGGACGTTCCATGTCCAGTGTGGATATCACCGAGGATGACGATCGTGTGTTGAAGGGCACGATCAACTATGGCCGCGGGGATTATAGATGGCCCTGATGATGACGGAGATTCGAGTCAGCTATACGTCCCCATCCTAACCTCCTTGGCAAAGCCGAAATCTTGCAAGGGAATTCTGTTGCACAGGATTTTCGACCACGTTTTGTAACAGTAGTTCTTGATAACGCACTTTAAACATGCCTCGGTCATTTTGGCCAGAGCAGGTACATCATTGCGTCGCACAGATTCGATGCCCTTGGCATCAAACGTAGGTTCAGTCTCGTCCGGTGTCTCGTACTAGAACCCCACATATCGCTTCTTCGCCATGAGCACGCAGGGCAAGTACACCTTGGCACACCATGAGTCTCCATGAAACGTGCATAATGCACTGTACTCACTTCTTCGAATTTGAGCTTGATGGGTCATGGCCGTGATGGCGTCCGCAATGTCGTAGCCAATCTCGAACGTCTGTTCCTTGGTCCTTGAGATAGATATGGCAGCTGAATTCAAATCGATAGGGTTTTGACTACGCATGCTCGGATTTTGTTTTGTTTACACTTGTTATGAACAAACAATTCATTTCGGAGTTCATTTGTCCGCTCCACCCCTCATACTCATACCCTCGTACACACCGGAAAGTGCAAGATGTCGCCAGGTAACCTCATTGCGAATCTTGCGATGGTCCTCTCCAACGGGCGATAGGGCATTTCAAGGTCGTCGTCCGCTCGAATAGTGATGCTGTCAGGTATCCTCGTTGTGATGAACCTCTCCAACGGGCAATGAGGCTTATCGCCGGACGCTTAGGGAGCCCTCGCTGGCGGAGTGGCAAAACAAGAAGCTAAGTATATTTATCCCGTACTATGAATGCTCGTTTACCAACCACCTCCAGTCAACAGCCTTGAATGGCTTCTCAAGCTCGTGGTCGCACTCGCACTCGTGAACATGGGCATCACCATTACGGCGGACAGGCGGTACTAACACCACCCGGCGGCGTAGACGCAATGTCAAATCCAAACATCGCTGGTGATGCTCCGGCTGGATTCATGGTAGCCCCGCATGCGTCGGCTTCCCTGGGGCCATTCCACTGCGACTATTCTTTGGGAAGCGGGATGACGGGCCACCCAAACATGTATGCAAGTCCAGTGGGTGTCGCATTCCCACACACAGATACCTCGCCGACGTCGGGGACCGCCAGCATGTATACTCCGGTCGCCGTGTACCCCCCTGGTGGTTACTCGGCTCCGGCGGGATTGCCTGAGTTTGTGTCGCCACGGTTCTCTGAGCTTGACTCCGATCAGCAGGAGGCTGCTGTTGGCTCTGTGGCTACGGTAACCGTCATTTTCTCTATTTTTTTTTTTTGCTAACGTGAATGTGCGAACAGGTTTCGGGACTCAGACTGGTTGGCCCTTCAAGACCCTCGTCTATGGAACGGCGGCTCCATGGCTTTGCACCCTACACTATCTCTTCACGATACAACTCCCCGACACTGTCGTTATCAAGAACACCTTCTATTTGGTCGTCCGTCGACGCGGGTAGCGCACCCAAAGAGTACCCCACCCCAAGAACCCGAAAAGACTTGGACCCCACTTTGATTGAGTGGTACCCAACCAACATTCAGGCGGTACTGACGCTTGCCCGGCGAACCCTTGCCAATGACGTTGTCAACACCTTAGGGTGGTTATACCGTGAGAACTCGCGTGCCGCATACGAGCGCGCCATCAGCGAAGCCATATCACAAGCCAATTACGCGTTGAAAGAAGGTAAATATTACTGTACTCAAATTAGTATCCATGCTAACATGTCACAACAGATGTCGAGCTGACGTCCGATATGATAACGGTGGTACTAAGATTCTTTTTCTTATGCCACTTTCTCACTCAGTTATGACCTAGATTCTCAAAGCCCCTTCACTTGTACGCTCCAAGGCCGTAGAATATGCCGAAAAATATGCAGAGAGATTTTTCGTGACAGATACCTCAATTGAAGGCAAGATTGCACGTTTAGAGTTAATAAATGACCATGGAAGCCCTAGCTTCCTCTTCCACGAGCATGACAATAAGGTACGTTCTCCGGATTTCACGTCACCAATCTCACGGGAGTTTGTCCCTTAGGGCGAAGTTATTCGTTGGTTCGGCAACTCGATACTGGAAGAATATCACTGTAACTTTTGGTACACTACTAACACGTCACCTGTCAAGCACTTCCTCGCCGCATACCTTGATGGTACGACACCAACACGCATGTACGCCCTCTCTGCCACAGCGGTGTGTAATCTCTTTTAGAAGCAGATCTGGTAGTACTAATTCTCTTAAGCTCCGTTGTGCATCTGATCGGGTTGCGCATGGTCGGAGGCACGGCTCCGGAAATGTGTTACGCTTCTCAGGAGGGGACTACGGTCCCATCTTTGATGTGTACCACAATGCCATACTGGAATACGCCAAGCATCCAGACCTCCAAACTGACTTCAATGCCAGGCTTAAGTGGCTCAACGAGGAAGGACTGTAAGTCCAGTACTAATTGATTCTTATTGGTTCTCGGGCTCATTCGGAACAGCCGCAGAATGAACAGAGAGAATGTTGATCATTTTACCATACAGCCTAAGAAAATTAAGCCAGTCTACGTTCCTCCTCCCAAGCAGGTCGGAAACGTCGAAGAACAGCCCATTGTGTAGTATGCATTGGATTCGTACGGTAGTCCCCTTCTATAGACATTGCCTGCATATGTATTCAACACACCTCACTCTCACCCACATTCTTCTCGTCGTCAATACTCCCTTTCGATAGCAGTTCCTTGTCTGCACGATGACCGTGTCACAAAAGTCTTTGATCGGACCAATGAGATATCATCCTTGTTTTCGCGTGAGCCATCACGTCGTAGGCCGTGAGTGTACTGTCCTTGTTAATCTTCCACGAGCGCAAGCCCGACTGCACGAACGCGTTCCAAGCCGCGATCTGCTGCATCAAAGCTGTCGGTATAACTGTGCGTTGAGTACAAAATCCAGTCTGCCGCTGACATCGACCAAAGATTCTCTGCGTAAGTTTTGCCAATGCCTTGTGCAACACGTACCGTCCATCCGTGGACACTGGGAGCTGGATTGTCGGGGGACGCGTTCTCTGGAACCTCCCAAGGCACACCGAGAATGCTGGTGAGCGCAGATTGTGGCATATGGTTCAAGGATTGGCCTTCAGACTCGCCTCCTCCGCTGACCGTTGGACCTGATAAGCAAACGGTAGTACCAGTCCTACGTGAAGTAATCTTGGCTACTGGAGTTGCAGTGGTTGAACAGGTGCTGTCGCATCATTGTTTTGACATCACTGCGATCCTCGGTCAGTTTCTTGATGATGGGCACGTTGACATTAACCTGGGATTTAGATCCATCGGGACCTTCTGGACCATCGCCTCGCGCCTACGGCCGCGTCAATCTACACTCCTGCAGAGAGCCTTGTTCGCTCCACAACTATTGAAGCTTTTCTCCCATCTAGTCTTGGTCGAGGCTCTCCTTTGAGTTCGTGACCAAGATTGGGGACGGCATAGCCGTTTGTCACCTAGTACCTGCACCCGGTTCAAGATGGAAGGCGTCTAAACCTGCTTACAACCCCTCAACGATTACCATGAGCAGGTGCAGTGTAGATTTTCGAGTCGATTTTATCGAGCTGATCAGGAATATAGATGATCGGCCTTCTCCGTCGACATGTCGCCGAACACGGCACTTGAGGGGAGAGACGACGCAGGGAGGTCGATATTACTATCGTTGGCGATCCGACCGTGCTCGTGATCGGAGCTGGCCACTCTGGCTTTGACAGTGCTGCGAGACTGAAATATTCCGGTGTTCCGCACCTCGTCATCGAGAAGAAAACTCGGGTCGGTGATAACGTGAGTTGCCGCCGTGATCTGATGCACTACGACTTAGAGACTCACGCAGTGTGTTATGCTTGCACACTCTGGTCTGGCACGCTCAAACACCGTGAGTCTCGATCGTGCATTTATGGTCTCTTTACCACGGTTTGTTTAGATTCCCGCCAACTTGGCCTGTCTACAGCCCAGCTCGAAAGGTACAACCTAGCAAGCTCGATACTATATCGAATCACTCATGAGATACGGTTAGCCCGCTGACTGGCTGGAGGGTTGCGCCGACTAGGCTACCTCGAGCTCAACGTGTGGACTTTGTCTGTGATCACTGAGACGGAATGGAACGATAACCTGGAGACGTGGACCGTCAAGATCAACAAGGACGAAAAGGACACTCGGATTCTCAATGTGAAACACCTAGTCTTTGCCGCTGGCTTTGGAGGTCGTCCAAGATCGCCGGATATTCCGGGAAAGGTAAATTTCAAGTTGTTCCCCAAGGTCATCTTGATGATACTCTTTGCCAGGAGGGCTTCAATTCTTCTGAATTCACCTCAGCAGCAAATTACGCCCGAAAAAGGGTGGTCATTGTTGGTACTTGCACCTCTGGTATGTCGGTGTGGTACCCGAGAGCATCATGTCTAATACAGGCTCAAGGTCACGACATTGCTCAAGACTTTTTTAACCATGATGTTTATGTCACAATGTAGATCGTGGTGAACCGGATTCAAGAGCGCATTATGACTGACGTTGTACCTCTCTAGGTACCAGCAGTCATCTACGCACATCATGTCCACTGAAGCGGTCAAAGACATGCTTGGTGGGTGTCACCTTGTATAGTCCTGTAAACGACACCCATTGACGGCCGCAATTATGTAAAAGTGAACTACAATGAGACTATTCCAACCGATATCGCAGATGTCCATCACACCAGTCTGCCAAATGCATTCGCCAGCGCATTGTGTACACAGTGCGCAGGCTATAGACAAGTGAATGTAAATCTCAATATTCCATAAGTTGTGCTTTACTTAACAAATAAAGAGAAGTTTTAGATGGTCGGAGATGCGCGCGACAGCATGCGCGACCTCTGTGGGCCTCGAGTCGTCAGCAGGGTGAAGGTGTGTGGCCTCACGGAGAGGGGGGCATTTCATTTCAGAGACTGTGTGCATGAAGGCCTCTGGTTCGTCGTCGGTACGTCGTCGCACACCTATCTCGCATGGAGCTTCACTTTTTCGACGTACCCTTGTTAAAAAGGTGATTTTCAGATGGCATGCTTCCACAGCCGCCATCTTGTGCTCCGTAAGTGACTGCGTGCGTGACGAGATCTCCCATGACTGACAGAGGTTGCAGAAATCATCGCGATTGAAGCCAGCCCATCTTGAAGCGGTCTGAGGCAAGGTTCAGTTTTGACGAAGAGAACGCTCCGGGACTATTGCGCTGCAAGTGTCTGCATTGATCATATATACCTACATCGTTGTGATATCCTAGCAAGAATAAAAGTACATAGGACAACCATTCATTGAACACTAGAGCCTTGTTTGCTGTCCTCGGATCAGCACATGCTTGGAGCATACACCCACACAATGGTCGACATTTCCGTTCTCTGCGCGTCGCCTGTATCCTGTGAATCAGCTCAGGGTTCGGGACGTACATCTGATTGCACTGGACGAAGGCAGTTCTCGGAGAACTTCCTGTGGGAGCGAGGTGGATGAGCAGCAGGGTTACGGTGCGGCATTGCTTGTGTCGATCCAAAAGACTGTCTCCCTTTGGCTGTAGCACAGCAGCGGATCTAAATAATGTGATAAGGGGAACGAGGCCACGGCCACCTACGGATTTCCAGAATCATTGAGGGCGGCGGTGTCAGTGCGAGGTGTGTACGGTAGATGTCAAGTAGAGCACCTTCTGCAATTGTCTAGCTTGCTGCTTGACGGAACAAGCCGGACCTGACCTTCGTTCCATCCCATCCAAATTCCATCATTTCATTTACTACCACAGCACTCCACTCGGAAGCATGTCACTTGCAAGGCATGCACAGGTAAGTATGGCTAGAACGGTGAAGAACTGTGGTGCTGTGGAGGCGAGGTTGGACTTAAAACCACACCAGGAATGCCATCGCTGTGTTCCTCAATAGCTCATCTTCCCGGTTCAAGTAGCCATGGCTAGCAAATCAGACGCAGGAGAAAAACGATCACGACCTGATCTGGAGACAACAGATAACCTGGCTGAGGATTGCTCGAGAAACGAACGACTACGACTTGAATCAAGAACGTCACAGTCTCGCGCACCAACTGTGGGTTTCACACTTGGCTGCTGATTTGCCGCCTGACCTATCCCGCAGGACAATACACAGGAAGATGCTTCTGACACCGACCCCCAATGTACGGGGCAGGAGGTTCAATGCAAGGAAGAAACTTTTGTCATTACAAGTACGAAATGCCTGTCTTCACATGGTTACGAACAGGGCTGAATGACAGCTAGGTATTCGAGCGACAGGTGTCGCCCTTGGCCTTCGACGACTCCCCGCCGGCTTCTACACCATGGTGCATCACAGTGACCTTGAATGGAGAACCGAAAACAAGCGTTCATCAGCGAGCGACGATGTCGTCGAATGGAGTGGGCCGATCCCGCTGTGAGTTCCTCCTCCTTTAACTTGGATTGGTGCTTATAGTGTCCCTAGACCGTCAGATCTATCAGCTACCATTTGTCTTGAGGTCTATGCATCTTTCGAATTGCGGCCCACGTTGGGTACTGGTGAACAGCTGCGAAGGTTGACAGTCACCGTGAAACAACTATTAGACCGCAGTGAAAAACACAACCGTGAGTGGGACGGCATTTTGTACAACGTCCCGGTACTCACACCTTAGTAACATTTATTTTTTTCCCGAAGGATGGCAACGTCGTATCGCCGTGTTCATCTATTGTTGTAACTGTCGAACGGCGGAATGACGAGAGCAACGATTCGTTGGCGTCGAGGGTGCTCGGTCCTCTTCGCGTAAGTAGGCGATTTGTGTCAACACGATCCCCATTGATCATTTCATGTCAATAGTTAACCACAAATACCCCAAACGCGCTAGAAGACGCAACGAACCATGGTCACATCGCTCTCTCGCGTTACCGGAAGCACGGGGGAAAGCGAGACTTGGAGTGTTCTATTGCAGAGTTTGAGCGGGCACTCGATACTTGTCCGGTTAACCATCCTTGTCGCGCGGCCGCTCAGTCAAACCTGGCTATGGCGAAACTCATCCTCTGTCAGGTCGAGGACATGTTTGCTTCCCTCGAGGTCCCCATTCGCTTGTATCGCGATGCACTTGCTGCCCGTCCTGCCGGTCACACTGACCGTTCATCCACAATGGTTCACCTGGCTGCGGTGTATTTGGCACGATTCGAGAAGCAGAGGGACGATGTCGATGGAGCACGAGTTGAGGCATTGTTGCGTGAAGCATCAGAGCTCAGCTCCACTGACAGTCATGAAAACCGAGCTGTGTATTTCATGCAGCGGTTATATGCTGGCCATACAGCCCGCCCTGTCCACACGAGAGGGCAATCGCCAGTGGATTCGGATTCAAGTTCAGGGTTAACAGACGAGGATCCTCGGATCTCAAGTGTCCCGCTGTTGAGGCAGTTCGAACGATACGGTGATCTGGCGGACCTCCAACGAGCAATTACAATTTTACAATCATTGGTCAGATCTGTTTCGATTTGGGATGATGGGTACCGTGCAGGACTGGGAAATCTCGGGGTGGCATTGTTGTGGCGATTCGAGCGCCTCGGGGAGCTGAGGGATCTCGAGGATGCCATTTCGACACACAGGGACGCCGTTCGCCTCACCCCTGATGGTCACCCTGACAAGCCGGGTGGTCTGAACAACCTGGGTCTCTCCTTCATCACTCGTTTCGAGCGCCTCGGGGAGGTGAGGGATGTCGAGGATGCCATTTCGACACTCAGGGATGCCGTTCGCCTCACCCCTGATGGTCACCCTGACAAGCCAACCATGCTGAGCAACCTTGGAAACTCCTTCAGAGCTCGTTTCGAGCGCCTCGGGGAGGTGAGGGACCTCGAGGATGCCATTGGAACACACAGGGATGCCGTTCGCCTCATCCCTGATGGTCACCCTCACAAACCGGGTGGTCTGAACAACCTGGGTCTCTCCTCCAGAGCTCGTTTCGAGCGCCTCGGGGAGGTGAGGGATGTCGAGGATGCCATTTCGACACTCAGGCATGCCGTTCGCCTCACCCCTGATGGTCACCCTCACAAGCCGAGTCGTCTGAACAACCTGGGTCTCTCTTTCAGAGCTCGTTTCGAGCGCCTCGGGGAGGTGAGGGATGTCGAGGATGCCATTTCGACACTCAGGGATGCCGTTCGCCTCACCCTTGATGGTCACCCTGACAAGCCAACCATGCTGAGCAACCTTGGAAACTCCTTCAGAGCTCGTTTCGAGCGCCTCGGGGAGGTGAGGGATGTCGAGGATGCCATTTCGACACTCAGGGATGCCGTTCGCCTCACCCCTGATGGTCACCCTCACAAGCCTCGTCGTCTGAACAACCTGGGTCTCTCCTTCATCACTCGTTTCAAGCGCCTCGGGGAGGTGAGGGATGTCGAGGATGCCATTTCGACACTCAGGCATGCCGTTCGCCTCACCCCTGATGGTCACCCTGACAAGCCGCGTCGTCTGAACAACCTGGGGGGCTCCTTCAGAGCTCGTTTCGAGCGCCTTGGGGATGTGAGGGATCTCGAGGATGCGATTTCGACACTCAAGGATGCCTTTCGCCTCACCCCTGACGGTCACCCTGACAAGCCGCGTCGTCTGAACAACCTGGGGAACTCCTCCACCATCCGTTTCGAGCACCTCGGAGAGGTGAGGGATGTCGAGGATGCCATTTCGACACTCAGGGATGCCGTTTGCCTCACCCCTGGTGGTCACCCTGACAAGCCGGGTCGTCTGAACGACCTGGGGAACTCCTTTGGAGCTCGTTTCGAGCGCCTCGGGGAGGTGAGCGATCTCGAGGATGCCATTTCGACACTCAGGGATGCCGTTCACCTCACCCCTGATGGTCACCCTGACAAGCCGCGTCGTCTGAACAACCTGGGTCTCCCCTTCATCACTCGTTTCGAGCGCCTCGGGGAGGTGAGCGATCTCGAGGATGCCATTTCTACGCTCAGGGATGCCGTTCGCCTCACACCTGATCGTCATCCTGACAAGCCGAGTCGTCTGAACAACCTGGGTCTCTCTTTCAGAGCTCGTTTCGAGCGCCTCGGGGAGGTGAGGGATGTCGAGGATGCCATTTCGACACTCAGGGATGCCGTTCGCCTCACCCCTGATGGTCACCCTGACAAGCCAGGTCGTCTGAACAACCTGGGGAACTCCTTCATCACTCGTTTCTCGCACCTCGGGGAGGTGAGGGATGTCGAGGATGCCATTTCGACACACAGGGATGCCGTTCGCCTCATCCCTGATGGTCACCCTCACAAGCCGGGTGGTCTGAACAACCTGGGTCTCTCCCTCATCACTCGTTTCTCGCGCCTCGGGGAGGTGAGGGATATCGAGGATGCCATTTCGACACACAGGGACGCCGTTCGCCTCACCCCTGATGGTCACCCTGACAAGCCGGGTGGTCTGAACAACCTGGGTCTCTCCTTCATCACTCGTTTCGAGCGCCTCGGGGAGGTGAGGGATGTCGAGGATGCCATTTCGACACTCAAGGATGCCGTTCGCCTCACCCCTGATGATCACCCTGACAAGCTAACCGTACTGAACAACCTCGGGGACTCTTACACAGCTCGCTTCAAGTGCCTCGGGGAGCCAAGCGATCTCGAGGACGCAATATCTTTGTATTCCCATGCTGCATCTGTTCCTATAGGCCCCATCAGTGTTCGATTTCGTGCATCACGCAAATGGATACTATGTGCTCGACGTATTCATCATCCTTCTCTCCTCCGTGCACATTCCATTGCTATTCATCTCCTTCCCCAACTTGCATGGATTGGCCTTTCCTTTACACACCGTTACGCTGAACTCAAGCGAGGTGCCGATGTCGTGCGCGAGGCTGCAGCTGCAGCTTTGGACTCGGGATTCCCTGAACTTGCTGTGGAGTGGCTCGAGCAAGGACGTTCCATCGTTTGGGGGGAGCTCCTTCAGCTTCGCGGCTCTTACGAGCAGTTGTCGTTTGCTCATCTGGATCATGCCCGTCGACTTCGGGAACTGTCAGCTGCATTAGATGATGCTGGTGCCACTCGCGAAAAATATCTGTCCACCTTCTCGGCATCGACTGATGATGCAATACATCATGGGACGCAAACGTTGCAGCAAGTCGCTGATACACACCGCTCACTCGCCATCGCACGAGATAAACTACTTCAGCAGATTCGACACCTTCCTGGCTTCGAGCGCTTCCTCCTTCCCAAAGACCTTTCTCAGCTCCGTGCGTCAGCACACTCCGGACCGGTCGTTATCCTCAACGCTGCAGAAACACGATGCGATGCATTGATCATCCTTGCTGACGTGGATCATGTCATCCATCTCCCGCTTTCCAGTTTCGATCTCCAGCGAGCCACACGTCTTCAGAACTCACTAGGAACATTACTTGGCCATGCTCGTGTGATCCCCCTTGAGGACAGGGAGGGAAACCCTACAACACGGGGCCGTATTAATTGGGAGTCGCTCTTATCCACCTTGTGGAATGGCGTCATTAAACCAGTCCTGGATGGCTTGGCTTTCTCCGTACGTGCTGTCATTTAACTTGAATTCATAGCTGATGCATCTGATTAGACTCTTGGAGAGTTATCACGCATTTTCTGGTGTCCGACTGGCCCTTTCGTGTTCCTTCCTATCCATGCAGCTGGTTTGTATGGCACTCAGCATTCCTCACCCGGGCACAAAGTATTCGATTTCGTGGTGTCGTCATACGTCCCTACTCTCACCATCCTTGCACCATCACACAATCCCAGTGTGCCATCGGGCGACGATCTGCGCCTCCTTGTTGTCCCTCAGCCACCCTCTGACGGCCAAACCCACCTTCAAGGCGTAGCACGGGAATTGGAACACATTAGGACAGTAGTTGGAAATTCACCCTCGGCATGCACCACCCTCATCCAATCTTCTGACGGTACAGTCGAGGAAGTACTTGGGTTGATGAAGAATGCGGACTGGGTCCATTTCGCATGCCATGGAATCCAAGACGCCACAAAGCCGACGGATAGCGGCCTTTGTCTTGCCAATGGACGGCGTTTGAAGGTATCTGACATGATCGGGCTGTCGCGTTCTCGCGGTGGGCTTGCCTTTTTGTCGGCCTGTCAGACGGCGATGGGCGACGAGGACCTCACCGACGAGGCGATCCATATCGCAGCAGGGATGTTGTTTGCGGGTTACGGTGGCGTGATTGGTACGATGTGGTCGATCAGTGACAAGCTTGCGCCCATCGTAGCGAGGGACGTATACCAGTACTTGTTTCGGAACGGCACGAGGCCGGATGATCGGGATGCTGCGCGAGCGCTGCACGAAGCTGTTGGGCGTCTTCGAGAGAGTGGGAAAGCGTCGTTTGCTACATGGCTTCCGTTCATCCATGTAGGTCTCTGACTGTTCGAGTGACTATATTGTTTTTATACTTTCACGGTGTCATCGTATCATCATACTACTTGTACAGTATTCTCGGGGATAGTGTCACTTCTTGCTGGCTGTTGAAGGCCTGACCGCTCCGGTGAGTACGACCCTCGGTTTTCTATCGCGGACGTATGACGCGGGGGGGAACCAGCCGCGAGTGTCGGGCAAGGCGGTACCTAGTGCAGAAAACGCATTGGCGTACTCGATGGGATGCGCTTCGTACCCGCAACTATTTTCATTCCAAACTTGTTGATGAAGGCGTGGACGTGGACGTGACGACGAGCAGCCACACGTCCTCTCAAAAGGCACCCACGCCGGTATGCTTGACCGATGAGACATCCCTCTCGCCGTGATGCAATATCGCGACAGGGATACGCTCCGGAGTTGCGTCTATATGTGTGACAAAGGGGACGAGACTGGGCAGGCTCCTGAGAACCCGTGCTCAGGATCGGGGTAGTAGAACTATTGACCGAGTGTCGGTGCTGGGTGTGTAGATGTCGAACGGTGCCTTGTGTGACTTGGGGGAGTTGCAAGCCTGCGACACTCCCGGGGTCGTTGTATGAGCATACTATTGAGAAAATAAAAGTGACCTCCAAAACGAATAGGACGAGTTGGGCAGCGGGTGCGTCTACGACCCTGTACAATGTGGGATACTGGCCCGGGAGTGGTAGATTCTCAATTGGTAGATTCTCAATGCGGACTCCGTTCCCAAGCGATCGTGGTCTTTCTGTTGAATCTCTTGCCCTCAAAAGTTGCGGAGGTAGTAGTCTAAGATCGGAGCCTCAGCCTGACACTGGACCGTGCCATCAAGTATCAAGCATTCTCACTGACTCAAAGACCCACGAGATTCGCGCTCAGTACCAGCGCCGCCTGCACAACCGACAATATGCGCATCGAGTTGCACCAGTTGTTCAACTTCAGCGTACCGGACAACACCATTCCACAGCAACGTGCTACTGCTTCGTGCACAAGGCTGTGGAAGCATGTAAGGAAAGAACCAGGTATTTACCTCACTGCGAAGTGTTACTACAGCTTATTTTCCCTGTCTGCTATGTAGATTGCGAGGATCTCACAGATCGAATGGAGAGGCGAGTAGGACCACCAAATGGGCACAGCAGGTGTGTCATAAACACACTTCTTCTGTGCTGGCCTCACATTGACGGCGACAAGTTCATTGGGTTGGTCCTCATGGAGTCACTGCCTCCATGGATTGCTTCGTAGTCACACGCGGCATGAGCACGAGTATGGGCCTATAAATACCCCGCACATCCCTCGCTGCATACTTCAACAACCCACCTTCCTGGACCAGAACGCACCGCGGATTAAGCACTGACTCGGAACAAAAGCAACCACAATCCGAATCAACGATGTCGAGGTGGGCAAGGCTTGGGCAACTGTGCAGACGAGTATGGAGTTCACTACCCTCAGGTCCTACGTATGTCTCTCGGTGCATTCTTTCACAGCTCCCTATTCTAAGTAATGTTGGCGGAGAGATCGGGCACTGGAGAAGAACGACCGCAACATGAACCAAGCACATCAACGTGGACGAGGTTCGGTTTACGATGGAAGCGAGTATGGACTTCAATACGCTCCAGGTATGTCCCTCGTTGCATGTTTTCGCAGCCTGACCGACCGTGACCGACAGATCGAACACTGGAGAGGAACGACCACAACCCGAACCGGGCACGCTGATACATAGCACCTTTGTGGGTCTCATGACGTCACTCCGGGTTCGCCAACTGATGTATCCTGCAGGACGGCATGCAAACTCCCAGTGCTTCTAACCCTTGTCCTCAATGTGTAGGGCAAGGGCCGGAGGAAGGTGAGAAAGCCGGATCCGAGGACCAGCCACAAGACGGACCTTCGTCTTTGGGTTCTGTACAGGAACATGGGAAAGAGAAAATGCCTGAATACGAGAACGCTTCACAGGACGAGTATTCTTTTTCTGGTATTGCGCAGGAGCAAGTGGAGGGAGGAGACCCTGCACTCGGGGACCAACCACAGGACGAGGCATCTCTATCAGGCTCTGTGATGCACATGGACGAAAACGAAGAAATGGTGATCACAAGTGCGCAACTCATCTCTCTACCCAGTCAAAAGTTTGCTAATGATGAGGTAGATATTCGAGCGACAGACGTCGTCCTTGGCCTCAGACGCCTTCCCGCCCGATTTTACACCATCATTCGCCACAGTGGCCTTCGATGGAGAACCGAAAACAAACATTCATCGGCGAGTGACGATGTCGTCGAATGGAGTGGGCCGATCCCGCTGTGAGTTCCTCCTCCTTTAACTTGGATTAGTGCTTATAGTGTTCCTAGACCATCAGATCTATCAGCAACAGTCTGTCTAGAGGTCTATGCATCGTTCGAATGCCAGCCCATGTTGGGTACTGGTGAGCAGCTGCGAAAGTTGACGGTCACCGTGAAACAACTATTAGATCGCAGTGAAAAACACATTCGTGAGTGGAACGGCATTTTGCACAGCATCCGGGTACTCACACCTTGGCAGCGTTTACTTTCTTCCCAAAGGATGGGGACATCGTATCCCCGTGTTCATCAATTGTTGTGACTGTCGAACGGAGTGATGGCAAGAGCAGCGACTCATTGCTCGGCCCTTTTCGTGTAAGCATGCAACTTGTGTCAACAAGGTCCGCATTGATCATTGCATGTCTATAGTCAACTACGGATCTCCCAGACGAGTTGGAAGACACAACGAATCGTGGCCACAGCGCTCTCTCGCGTTACCGGAAGCATGGGGAAAGACGAGACCTGGAGCGTTCTGTTGCAGAGTTTCAGCGGGCGCTCAATACTTGTGCACTGAGCCATCCTTGTCGTGCAGCTCTTCAGTCGAACCTCGCGACAGCTAAAGTCATCCTCTGTCAGGTCACCGACACGAATACCTCCTTCGAGATCCCTATTGACCTGTACCGCAATGCACTTGCCACCCGTCCTGTCGGTCATGCTGACCGTCAATCCACGTTGATTCAATTGGCTACGGTGCATTTGGCGCGCATTCAGAAACAGGAGGACAAAGTGGATGGAGCACAGGTTGAGGGATTGCTGCATGAGGCGATGGGGCTCAGCGCCACCGACAGTCACGAAAAGCGAGCCGTGACCTTCATGCTCCAACTGTATGCCGACCATAGAGTCGGCCCTGGTCATGCAAGTGGCCAACCATCGGTCGACTCGCGTTCAGAGTCACGCTCTACAGACGATGACCCATGGAGCTCAAGTGTCCAGCTGTTGGAGCGTTTCGAACGATACGGCGATGTAACCGACCTTCAACGAGCAATCACACTTTTACAAAAATTGGTCAGATCGGTTTCGGTTTGGGATGACCAGTACTGCGCAGGACTACGGAATCTTGGTGTGGCGTTGTTGTGGCAATTCAACCGCCTCGGAGAGCTGAGCGACCTCGAGGATGCGATTTCGACACTCAGGGATGCTGATGCCCTCACGCCTCATGGTCACCCTGACAAGCCGAGTTGTCTGAACAACCTCGGGATCTCCTTCATCCCTCGTTTCGAGCGCCTCGGGGAGTTAAGCGATCTCGAGGATGCCATTTCGACACTCAGAAATGCTGCTGCCCTCATGCCTCATGGTCACCCTCACAGGCCGAGTTGTTTGAACAACCTCGGGGACTCCTTCAGAGCTCGTCTCGAGCGCTTTGGGGAGCTGAGCGATCTCGAGGATGCCATTTCGACCCACAGGGATGCTGTTGTCCTCATGCCTCATGGTCACCCTCACAAGCCGTGTTGTCTAAGCAACCTCGGTCTCTCTTTCAAAGCTCGTTTTGAGCGCCTCGGGGAGCTGAGGGATCTCGAGGATGCCACTTCGACACTCAGGGATGCTGTTGCCCTCACGCCTCATGATCACCCTGATAAGCCGGGTCGTCTGAACAACCTCGGGAGCTCCTTCAGAGCTCGTTTCGAGCGCCTCGGGGAGCTGAGCGATCTCGAGGATGCGATTTCGACACACAGGGAGGCTGTTGTCCTCATGCCTCATGGTCCACCTGACGGGCCCGGCATGCTGAACAACCTCGGTCTCTCTCTCATCATTCGTTTTGAGCGCCTCGGGGAGCTGAGCGATCTTGAGAATGCCATTTCGACACTCCGGGATGCTGTTGTCTTCACGCCTCATGGTCACTCTGACAAGCCGACTTGCCTGAACAACCTCGGGAACTCCTTCAGAGCTCGGTTCGAGCGCCTCGGGGAGCTGAGCGATCTTGAGGATGCCATTTCGACACTCAGGGATGCTGTTGTCCTCACACCTCATGGTCACCCTGCCAAATCGACTCATCTGAACAACCTCGGTCGCTCCTTCATCACTCGTTTCAAGCGCCTTCGGGAGTTGAGCGATCTCGAGGATGCCATTTCGACATTCAGGGATGCTGTTGTCCTCACGCCTCACGGTCACCCTCACAAGTCGAATGGTCTGAACAGCCTCGGGAACTCCTTCATCACTCGTTTCGCGCACCTTGGGGAGCTGGGCGATCTCGAGGATGCCATTTCGACACTCAGGGATGCTGTTGCCCTCATGCCTCATGGTCACCCTGACAAGCCGAGTCGTCTGAACAACCTCGGGAGCTCCTTCATCATTCGTTTTGAGCGCCTCGGGGAGCTGAGGGATCTTGAGCATGCAATTTCGACACTCAAGGATGCTGTTGTCCTCACCCCTCATGGTCACCCTGACAAGCCGAGTTGTCTGAACAACCTCGGTCTTTCCTTCAGAGCTCGTTTCGAGCGTCTCGGGGAGCTGAGCGATCTCGAATATGCCATTTCGACACACAGGGATGCTGTTGTCCTTACACCTCATGGTCACCCTGACAAGCCGGGTCGTCTAAACAACCTCGGGAGCTCCTTCATCACTCGTTTCGAGCGCCTTGGAGAGTTGAGCGATCTCGAGGACACAATCTCCCTGTATTCATATTCTGCTTCTCTTCCCATTGGCCCCATTAGTGTTCGATTTCATGCATCGCGGAATTGGATATTATGTGCTCGACGTATTCGTCATCCTTCTCTCCTCCGTGCATATTCTATTGCCATCAACCTCCTTCCTCAACTTGCATGGATTGGCCTTTCCCTTACACACCGTTACGCAGAACTCAAGCGAGGTGCCGATGTTGTGCGCGAGGCAGCTGCTACAGCTTTAGACTTGGGATTCCCAGAACTCGCTGTCGAGTGGCTTGAGCAAGGACGTTCTATCGTTTGGGGGGAACTCCTTCAGCTTCGTGGCTCTTATGAACAGTTATCGTCTGCTCACCCAGATCATGCTCACAGACTTCGCGACCTGTTTACCACATTAGATGATGCTGGTGCCACTCGCGAAAAATCATTGTCCACCTTCTCGGAATCGACTGATGGTGCAATCCATCATGCAACACAGACGTTGCAGCAGGAAGCTGACAGACACCGTACGCTCGCGATCGAGCGAGATAAACTACTGCAAGAGATTCGACGCCTTCCTGGTTTCGAGCGCTTCCTCCTGCCAAAGGATTTCTCTCAGCTCCGTGCTTCAGCACACTCCGGGCCGGTCGTCATCCTTAATGCTGCAGAACGTCGATGCGATGCATTAATCGTTCTTGCCGACGTGGATCATGTCATTCACGTCCCACTTCCTCATTTCACTTTCAAGCGAGTCGCTGATCATCAAATTCTGCTCAAGACTTTCCTTCGTCAGGCTCACGCTATACGCTCTGACGAAAGGGATGGGAAACCCGACAAATGGGACTGCGGCAGCTGGGAAACCTTCTTGGCGCCATTATGGAATGGCATCGTCAAACCAGTCCTAGACGCATTGGCTTTCTCAGTGCGTGATCTCATGTTGCCTCGATTCACAGCTGATTCGCTCCATCGGCGTCTCAACAGTCCCCTGGCGACATATCACGCATTTTTTGGTGTCCGACTGGCCCTTTCGTGTTTCTGCCTATCCATGCAGCCGGTTTCTATGATCCCCAGTATTCATTACCCGGCCACAAAGTGTTCGACTTTGTCGTCTCCTCATACGTCCCTACTCTCAGCATTCTCGCGCGGTCGCCTAACCTCCACGTAGTACCTAACGATGATCTCCGCCTGCTTGCTGTTCGTCAGCCACCCTCCGATGGTCTAGGCCAGCTGCCAGGTGTAGCCCCCGAGATAGCACATATCAAGGAGGTGATCAGGGATTCACATTCAGCCCACACCACGATCCTGGAGTCCTCTCTGGGAACAGTCGAAGAAGTACTCGGTCTGATGAAGGAGGCAAATTGGGTCCATTTCGCCTGCCACGGAATCCAAGACGGCGTGGACAGTGGACTTTGCCTTGCTGATAGACGCCGCTTGACACTGCGTGACATGCTCTCGTTGTCACGACCCCATGGCGGGCTTGCCTTTCTCTCCGCATGTCAGACCGCAATGGGTGACGAAGATCTCACTGACGAGGCGGTCCACATCGCAGCAGGAATGTTATTTGCTGGCTATGGAGGAGTCGTTGGTACGATGTGGTCGATCAGCGACAGGATTGCGCCTGTAGTTGCAAGGGACGTCTACGAACACTTGTTTCGGAATGGTACATGGCCGGACTATCGGGAGGCAGCACGGGCGTTGCACGAAGCTATCGGGGATCTTCGGGATAGTGAAGTGTCGTTCAGCGAGTGGGTTCCGTTCATCCATGTAGGTCTTTGAATATTCGGGCGGACAATGATGCAGTTTCATGCTTCGTCATATCATCGTACCCGAGAGTATAGTAATACATTTCGTATCAAGAGGTCACCAAACATATCAATAGATCTCTCCATGTATGTGGCATACAATATCACTGAGACAGTAGAAGACATACAGACACCCGAGTGTTCAAAGACCCACATGAATGAAAGGAAGCCAAGTGGCAAATGACGCTTCGCCACTATCTCGAAGGCGCACAATAGCATCCTGCAACGCCTGTGCCGCCTCGCGGTAATCCGGCGTCGTGCCATTCCGAAACAGGTGTTCGTAGACGGCTCTTGCTACTTGAGGCGCAAGCTTATCACTGATCGACCACATCGTACCAATGACTCCTCCATAGCCTGCAAACAGCATTCCTGCCGCGATATGGATTGCCTCGTCGGACAGATCCTCGTCTCCCATCGCCGTCTGACATGCAGAGAGAAAGGCAAGCCCGCCATGGGGACGTGACAATGCGATGATGTCGCGCAACTTCAGGCGGCGCTGATCGGCAAGACACAGTCCACTATCGGCGGCATCCTGGATTCCATGGCATGCGAAATGGACCCAGTCTGCTGTCTTCATCAGACCAAGTACTTCTTCGACCGTACCGAGAGAAGACTCCAGGAGGGTGGTGCGTGCTGAAGGTGAATGCTTGATCACGGCTTTGATGTGTTCCAACTCGATCCCTACGCCTTTCAGGTGGGATTGGCCATCGGAGGGTGGCTGCCGGACAGCAAGGAGACGGATATCATCGCTAGCAGCCACACTGGGAGTGGACGACAGCGCAAGAATGCTGAGAGATGGAACATATGACGAGATGACAAAATCCGACGTTTTGTGCCCAGGTTGCGAATGCTGGGGGTCGTAGAAACCAGCTGCGTGGATAGGAAGGAAAGTGAAAGGGCCAGTCGGACACCAGAATATGCGTGACGGGTCCCCATGTGTCTGGAGAAGAAAGAAAAACATGGATCAGCTTTGAATTCGGGTGGCCAGACATCACATACTAAGAAAGCCAGAGCATCCAGGACTGGTTTGACGATGCCATTCCATAATATGGATAAGAGGACTTCCCAGCTTGCGCCAACCCGTGTTGCGGCCACCCCCTCCCTGTTACCACGACCGTGACCAAGCAAATTTTCAAGCGTATTTCGAAGTCCTTCGCATCGCTTGAAGGTGAAGTTAGGAAGTGGGACATGAATTACATGATCGACATCGCCAAGAACAATCAATGCATCAGAGCGAGTTTCCGCAGCATTGAGTATAATCACTGGTCCGGAGTGTGCGTAGGGATGGAGCTGAGAGAATTTTTCATGAAGGAGGAATTGTTCGAAGCCAGAAAGACGTCGGATTTCCTGAAGTAATTTGTCCCGCTCGATGGCAAGCATGCGGTGTCTGTCAACTTCTTGTTGTAAGGACCGTGTGATGTCATACGCTCGGATCCCTTCCGAATGTACGGATAAAGACTGTTCGCGAGCGGCACTAGCAATGTCCAAGGCAGCAGACAGTTCCCGAAGTCTACTCGCATAGTGTGGATGAGTAGACGCCAATTCATCGTAAGAGCTGCGAAGTTGGAACAACTCCCCCCAAACAATCGAGCGTCCTTGCTCGAGCCACTCCACAGCTGTTTCCAGGAATCCCCCATCCAAAGCCGCTGCCGCTGCCTCTCGTACCACACTGGCACCTTTCTTGAGTCTTGAGTAACGCTGGGTAAGTGAGAGGCCGATCCATGCGAGTTGAGGAAGAAGGACAATGGCAACAGAATATGCATGGAGGAGGGTGTGGTGGCGTATACGTAGAGCACACTCTATCCACTTCTGTGATGCGTCGAATCGTTCACTGATGGGGCCAACCGGCGCGGAAGCAGCATGGGAATATAAGGTGATTGCATCCTGGATATCATTCAACTCTCCAAGACGCTTGAAACGCACAAGAAAGCAATTGCCAAGGCTGATAAGACGGGCAGGTTTGTCGGGATGACCATGAGGTGTAACATTAACAGTGTCCCTGAGCGCCAGAATTGCCTCCTCAATATCACTCAGCTCCCCGAGGAGTTCAAAACGAGTGGAGATGGCACGTCCGAAGTCCCTCTGATAGCCAGGTTTGCGAGTATGACCGTGAGGGACGAGGTCAACAGCATCCTTATGTCTTGAGATCGCAACGTCAAGATCACTCAGTTGCCTAAAGTGTAGGAAACGAGTGAAGAAGCTGGAACCGAGGCTGCTGAGATACATGGGCTTGTCGGGATGACCGTGAGGAGTGAGGGCAACAGCATCTATGTGGCTCGAAATCGCATCACTGAGATCGGTCAGTTCCCCAAGGTGATCAAAACGAGTGTAGAAGAATTTGCCCAGGCTGTTAAGATAGATGGGCATGTCTGGGTGTCCGTGAGCGGTGGAGTCTATGGCGGTTTTGAGGGAAGAAATCGCGTCTTCGAGATCACTCAGCTCTCCGAGGCGACTGAAACGAACGACGAGAGCGGCGCCGAGATTATTAAGCCAGGCGGGCTTGCCAGGGTGACCTTCAGGGGTGAGGTCAATAGCATTCCTCAGCATCGAAATCGAGTCCTCGAGATCCGCTAGCTCCCCGAGGCGCTTGAAACGAGATCTGAAAGAGTTGCCGAGACCGTTGAGATAGGTAGGCTTGTCAACTTGAGTATCAGGAGTAAGGTCCACAGCATCCCTGTGGCTCGAAATTGCGTCCTCAAGATCGCACAGCTCTCCGAAGTACTCGAAACGAACAGAGAGGAAGTTTCCGAGACTGTTCAAATAATTGGGCTTCCGAGGGTGACCGTGAGGGATGAGGCCAATAGCTTCCCTGAGTAACAGAATTGCGTCCTCGAGATCGTTCAGCTCTCCGAGGCGCTCAAACCGGACGAAGAAGCAATAGCCAAGGTCTTTCAGACCGCTGGACTTGTCAGGGTGACCGTGAGGGGTGAGATCAATGGCTTTCTTGAGCATCGAGATTGCGTGCCTAAGATCGCTCAGCTCCCCCAGGCACTCAAAACGAGCTTTGAAAAAGATTCCAAGGTTATTGAGACCCATGGTCATACCAGGGTGGTCATGAGGAGTGAGGCTAACGGCATCTCCAAGACTTGAAATTGCGACCTCAAGATCACTCGGCTCTCCAACGTGCTGGAAGCGAGTGAAAACGGAGCTGCCAAGGTTGTTTAGATACAAATGCATGTCGGGGTGACCACGAGGGGTGGAATCAACAGCATTCCTGTGGTTGGAAATTGCATGCCCGAGATCACTCAAATCTCCGAGGTGCTCGAAACGAGTGAGGAAGTGGCTGCCAAGGTTGTTGAAACGGCTGGGCCTGTCAGGGTGGCCGTGAGGGGTGAGGTTGATAGCATTTCTGAATGCCGAAGTCGCGTCCCCGAGGTCGCTCAGCTCTCCAAGACGCTGGAAACGAGCAAGGAAGCAGTCGCCAAGATTGTTCAGGAATGAGTGCTTGTGAGGGTGACTATCAGGGGCGAGGACAACGGCATCCCTAAGTGCCGAAATCGAGTCCTCGAGATCCGCCAGCTCCCCGAGGCGCCGAAATCGAGCATATAAGGCATTAGAGAGGCCATTAAGACAGATGGGCTTTTCAGAGTGATCATGAGGAGTGAGGTCAACAGAATCCCTGTGGCTCGAAATTGCGTCCTCGAGATTGGCCAGCTCCCCAAAGCGTTCGAAACGAGCATAAAAGGAGATGCCAAGATTGTTAAGAATGGAAACCTTAGCAGAGTGACCATGGGGGGTCATGTTGACAGCATCCTTGAGCAATGAAATTGCGCCCTCGAGATCACTCGGCTCCCCAAGGCTATTGAATCGATGCCACAATGCCACACCAAGATGCATTAGGCCACTGGGGGCCCGACCATCCCAAACCGAAGTAGACCTGACCAATCTCTCCAAAATTGCAATTGCCTGTTGTAGGTCGGCTAGATCTCCGAGCCGTTCGAAACGCTCCAATAACCAAACACTTAGGTCCCATGGGTCCTCGTCCATTACATACGAGGCCAAGCCCAACGACGATTCGCCATCTTCCTGGTCAGGGTGCTCTTTATGTCCGGCATCCAGTTGGAGCATGAAACTAGCAGCTTGGTTTTCGTGACTCTCAGCAGGACTGAGCTCTATCGCCTCATGTAGCAATTTCTCAGCTCGTGACCATTCACCTCCGTCCCTTTCATTCCAGAATCGCGCGAAATGCACCGCAGCCATCTGAATTAATGTGGCAGGACGATCGGGGTGACCGACAGGACGGGCAGCAAGTGCATTCCGATACAAGCTAAGAGGTATTTCAAGGGAGGCATGGCTATTCCCGACTTGACAGCGGATGAATTTCGCCATCGCTAGGTTTGACTGAATGGTCGCAAGACAAGGATGACCGAACGGGCAGATTATGAGCGCTCGCTCAAAATATTCAATTGAACGCTCTAGATCCCGTTTTCCCCCGTGCTTTCGGTAACACGCGAGAGAGGTATGGCCATGATTTGTCGCTTCTTCTAGCTCGCCTTGGTAGTTTGGGGCTGACTGTGGGCATACATTGGTCAATGAAGTTGTAAAACGACGAGATGGTCAATTACGCTATGGGAGTCAACGACTTTCAATGCTGATGAATCATCACTGTTATGCTTCCGCGGGTTGACAGTCACCAGAATGGATGAACAGGGGGACACAACATCCCCAGCCTTTGGGAAGAGGGTAAACGCTGTCGTGGTATAAGTGGCTAGACCCTATGTAGATCTCGGTCCCACTCACGAACACCTCCTACACAGCGCTCCAATAGTTGTTCCACGGTGATCGTCAACTTCCGCTGGCATTCTGCACTGTCCAACATGGGCTGGGTTTCGAAGGATGCGTAGACCTCAATGCAAACAACGGCAGACGGTTGTGACGGTCTGTGGACTCTGTCAGGATCGGGCTAATCCTAATCAGAGAAGAAGCTCTCACATTGGGATCATTTCACCCCATTCCACGACGCCACCATTCACCAAGGAACACTTGTTTTCTGTTCTCCATTGACGGCCGCTGTGATGCACCACGACATAAAAGCTGGCGGGGAGTCGTCGAAGGCCATGAACGATATCTGTTACCCAGATACCTACCTCACCATTAGCAATAATTATAGGGCGTGCAGAGAAACGAGTCTCATACTCGTAATGACCATTTCCTCGTCACCCTCCATGTGCATTGCAGAGCCCGAGACACAAGCATCATGTGACTGGTTCTTGGAGTCCACGTTTTGTCTTCCCTCCTGCTCCTGCACAGAATCCGAAAGCGAGGGTCTGTCCTGTGGCTGGTTCTCTGGTCCATATTTTTCCACTTCCTCCTGCGCTCTTTCTACACGCTGAAGAGAAGAACTGGGAACACTCTGTACGTTGTCCTGTAAGATCGGTCAGTTGGCAAATCAACAGCAAAGTCTCGAAGCTCACAATCGAGGTATTATAAAACGATGTGCTTGACTCGTGGTGTGGTCCTGCTTCCTCGGTGCTCGAACTATCACTCATCGCTGCAAGTCAGAGCGATAAGATGGGCTGTCAAAGTACGGAGCAAGGGAATGTGTACCTGTAGCGCTTATGTATAAGTCCCTTCTACAGCAATCGAGGATACTGTACCTGATCGCGTAACAAACGCTGTGTCGCGCAGCCTCGGCCCTGTCGAATGAGGTGACCACAGCTTCAACGAACTGAACCATACGAAACCTTACTTATCCACGAAGCAGTAGCAACTAGCGTCTATGCAGCACTGGATCGACGCGAAATGACTGGCCCAATGTTTCAAATACAGGTGCAAGAGCCAGGTTTCGCCGGTAACTCATTCTTCTGGTGGATTCCCAACTTGCTCTTCAGTCGCGCTTGGTTTGACGTCCACCCCGTTGCCGAGTCCAAAACGAGGTGATGCAGGACCCAGGTGCTGCGCCCGAAGTCGTCGCCGACAGGCATTCCAGGAGATAGCGTGGACATGGTCGAGTTCATCCAGCCGGGCTCTCAAGATGCGGGGTTAGCACCAAGCAGGCCATGTCGATGCCGCAACGACCGCAGATGATGTTCAAGTTGGCATTTCGGAAGTTATTTGTACCTGGCATAAGTTCCCACGTACTACCATAGCTCCTTGAACTGTAAGTACGATTGGCAACATGCATCAAACTCAAGTCGCAGCTCCCCAAGCCCTGGTTTGAATACGATCTCATCCTGTCACTGGTACGCGGCGGACCCACACGAATACGACCGGTAACGTTCGCGTTGCTGTGAAAGTGACGCCACGTTACTCGGACACACAGGTACATCTCGACATGTATTCCATTTAATATTGTTGAACCGAGCGTTCATGATGAGTACGAGACGCCAACGCGTTACAGGCTAGAGGCAATGACGTACCCGAACATCCTTCCCATCCGACATGTATGCGGAAAAGCCCACATCGTACCTGCTGGGGATCTACATATGAGGGACAGAGAGGTCAAGTTAGAGGTGCTAGGCCCCAAGCACAAGCACGTGTCAGAGGTGCGAGGCGCATGTAAGATGAAACGCCTCGTCGCAGTACGCTCAATAGAGCTCTGACATACCCCAAGTATCCCCGCCGGTTCCTAACCCGCATCAGAGAAAGTTGCTAATGTGTAGATTGTACAGCTCCTTCGAAATGGCAGCGAAGGACTGATATCCGTTGAGTGGCTTCCGTTCTACAGACTTTGATCATCCGCAGGTGTCTGTCTTTGACGGTCGTTCCTACATTTGATGAAATCGTAGCGCTGATCGACCACATGGTACTGACGACCCCTGCAAATTCATTCCTGCTGCGATATGGCCCGCGAGATCCCGTTACGGTCTCCCAATGACACATTAAGGGATCTCAAAGTTGCAAATGTACTTAAGCGAACCTCGTTAACTACAGAACAAAATGACAACATATATTTGAGCTCCGATCAAACACTGGCAGCACGTGCAACCGCACAATGCCGACCATTCACGTGCACGGTGGCACAGCTCTGACTCAGCGGTGCACGTGTGGGTGCGGCGGTCAAACCCATGAGCGGCGGTGCGCGTGCGGGCACAGCAGTCAAACCATACGGCGGTGTGTGTGTAGATAGTATAATAGGGCTGTAAATATAACCCCAGCAACCAGCTGTTCTAAATACAACCCAGCCTGAATCCCTGATATAAAGGCCAGCTCGACAGCCTGGTAACCCAAACAAAATGCCCCGCATCTCTGAGCGCCAAAAGCTTCTCAATGCCCTTTCCCATGCTCGGGAACAGCTAGGGGTTCAGATTTACATGCAAATTCTACTTGATGCAGTAAATGCTGAATCCTCCTCTTCTACAGATTCTACTGGCAGCCCTGACTCGTCTCACACTTCTTTGGAGACTATGGAATCTGGCTCTGAGTCCAGCAGTGGTTCATCTGGCTCCGACCATGACTTCTCTATGCAAGATTTGCTCATAAACTTCTATGAAGTTATTGTGGCAAAGGAAGATGAAGTTAGAAAGGCCCGTGTTCTCCAGGCCCGCCCCCATTCTACCTGGATTCCACAGCTCCAACTCCTTGATGAGTGGCAGTTGAATAATCCCAGGCTTTTTCGGCGCAAGCTGAGAGTCTCATTCAATGTCTTTGTCAAGATTGTTGAATACATCCAGGATCATCGCATCTTCCACAATAATTCCAACTGTCCTCAGCTTCCAGTTCAGATCTAGCTAGCCATATTTCTCAATGCTGCTGGACACTATGGCAATGCAGCTACCTCACAGGACATGGCAGAGTGGGCAGGTGTCTCTGTAGGCACTGTTCACAACTGCTACAAGCGAGTGATGATTGCCATCCAAAGTCATCACAATCGCTTTATTCACTTCGACTTGACCCAGCAAAAGGATCATGAAGACAAACAGAAGGCTCAAAGATATGTGGCACAGAGGACATGCTCTCAGTGGAAGGGGGGATTCTTATCTGTTGATGGGACACCATTTAAGCTCTTTCAGAAGCCAGGCTGGCATGGTGAAGGTTTTTTTGATAGGAAATCAAACTACTCACTTTCCAACCAGGTAAGTAGTTTATTCTATTTTATCACACACTATTGTTTATTAGTGATCTAAAGATTGTGATCTTTCCACACAATCTGCGGATTGTTGACTATGTTATTGGGGTTCCTGGTAGCCTCCATGATTCCGCAGCTTTTCAAAACACTCAGGTTGCCCGCTCTCCTCATCAATTTTTTGGGCAAAATGAGTGGCTTTGGGCTGATAGTGCATATAGCTGTCAGCCATGGTGTGTGGTACCATTCAAGAGGCCAACTGAGGGGGGTTTGACACGATCCCAAAAGACCTTCAACTACCATCTATCCAAAGTATGTATATTTGTCTAATCATTTCATAACTAATTGTTTTCTAGGTGCGAATCCGCTCAGAACACTTTTTTGCATCTCTTAAGGGTCGATTCCAATCACTTTGTGATCTGCGTATTCAAATCCAGAAAGATGAGGACCTCAAATATGCCAATTCTTGGGTCAGAAGCTGCCTTATTCTTCACAACATGATCATAGACATTGAAGAAGAGCTTGGAATATCATCATCAGCAAAAGAATTTGCTGCTGAGTATCCTATGGAAGGGAATGGTGAGGAGGACGAGGACGAGGACGAGGATGAGGACGAGGAGGAAGAGGGTCGGGAAACACAACAAAGAACACCAGGGCAACAACATCGTCACTCACTTATGCAGCACTTACTTGCACACTTGTAACAACATCGACTTGGAATGATTCAAGTTGTAGGAAACAGCGACTACAACATATCATAATACAGGTATGAATACTATGACCATATTACCTAGCTTGACTGGTAGTGTGGTAAGTACTAAGTTCAAAGCGTCATAAATTCGTCGACCTCACCACGCACAGGCTCTACTTCATCTTGGCCTTTTGACTTGGTTCGTTCCTGATATTTTAGAATCTCGAGCTGAAGCTCCATCTTTCGAACCTCGTGCTCAACCAAGTCCTTCTTCTGTGCCACCATGAACGCCTCATGCCCATGGCGCTTCTGCATTACAGCCAACTCATGCTTGCGTTGTTCCTTTTTGTCGACGAAGCGCTCCTCACGTGCTGCAGTCTTTTCGCAGCGATTGGCATGACGCTCGAGTGCCTTTTGTTCCTGAAATGCACGCATTGTTGAAACGATTGAAGTTGACACATCATGGATGTCGGAACGGTCAGTTGTCGCAGCTGCTGAGACCCGCGCACGTTTGGATGACTTGCCAGTGGATGTGGTTGAGGATGGGGTGGGGTCCGTAGAGAACCAGCTCTTCGGGTCAGTATCTTCGGAGCTGACATCTGGTGTGGGGGTCTTACGCTTCATGGACAGGTTTGCAAAAAGAGAGGCAGCAGCAGTGTCGGAGTCAGAGTCGTCAGTAGCTGTGGCAGATGGACTGCCGGATTTGAGGAAGCTGCCAGTAGTAGCGATACCACTAGTGCGCTTGACTTCCGCATGACTGGGAACAAGGCGTGGACGACGGGGCAGACGGTAATCTGGATTGTCATTTAGAGAGATGACACCGTGATGGGTGGGAGCTTTGGGTAGCAGGGCTGCAGAGGATGTGGTGGATAGCGAGATAGCGGAGGATGCAGCGGGTGGGAAGACAGCAGAGGGTGTGGCGGATAGCGAGACAGCGGAGGATGTGGTAGGCGGGAAGTCAGCGGAGGACGTGGCAGGTGGGGGGGCAGTGGAGAGGTCGGTGAAGCTGAAATCCATGTCGAGGTCAAGGTGGTCAAATGAAAATATATCATTGAAGGGCCATGCCCCATCAACATCGCAATCAATGGAGCGTGGAAGTTCTGTGACATCATTTCCCCCAATCACATCCTCGTGACTGGTGGGATTGAA
>JBBPSJ010000245.1:0-33952 GCA_038093535.1 Boletus reticulatus
TCTGGTTTCGGCATCGGACTCTTATGGAACAATCACTGGGACTGCTGGCGTACAGTCGACTCATGGCGTGGCTCGCCTGGCGAAGGACGTGATATTGGATGGCTCGAAGCGGTCGCTATCGAGCTTGCAGTTCGACTCGCTTCTCTTAAATCGATCCGCGACACGGACATCCTCATCCGAAGCGATAACGAAGGTGCCATTCAGGCTTTTCGTAAAGGCCGCAGTCGAAATCACATGGTCAACGCATGCATCCGTCGCACCGCCAACATCCTCTTACAATTCAATCTCAGCATCACCCTTATTTATGTACCATCCGCGTCCAGTCTCGCCGACCCCATTTCACGAGGCACATACCCTGACAACTCTCTTCGTCTACCTACCTTCCCTCTTATCCCTCCTGAAATCACGCTCTGGTTTCATCATGAACCATGCCCATCCAAACGCATATGACGAACTCATGGCAGGTGTAAATATCGTCACTGCGGCAGCCCAATTCTGGACAGATGTGACCCCACAACAAAACCCTACTCGTCCAGCGGTCATAGCCTCTCTCCACACCACCACCACTACTCGTCCCCTCAGAGCTCCCAGATCTTCCTCACAGATCCTCCCCTCCCCTCTCCGTCCCCATGTAGCAGCCGCTAATCGTCTTCTCATGTGGACTACACCAGCCGGACATTCATGGCAACGGGATCTAGAGGACAAATTACCCAACCCTACCATTTTCAAACTCTTTCAAGTCATGATCTATTCTCTCGACAAAGACACCCGAAGTAACTATGGCTCGGGCCTCCTCCGCTTCACACAATTTTGTGATAACATCAACATCCCAGAAAACGATCGCATGCCTGCCTCACAGGAACTCATTGCTGCCTTCGCCGCTTCTCACGCGGGACGCGCCTCAGACAAAACTCTTAATAACTGGCTAGCTGGTCTCCATTTCTGGCATACCGTAAACGGAGTCCCATGGCATGGCTCCGACATGTTAAGATCTGTCAGACGAGGCTTTGCCAAGTTGGTCCCCGCAACCTCTCGTCGCGCCAAACGTCCTCCTGTCACCATTGAGGCACTCACTCTTTTACACGACAATCTTGACGCTAATTCCCCGTTTGACTGTGCGGTAGCAGCGGCTGCCTTCACAGCTTTCTGGTCCTGTTGTCATCTCGGAGAGCTCCTTCCCCGCTCATCCACAGACTTCTCACTCTCAAAACACGTCGCACGCTCCATCCTACCCTTCATAACCAAACGTCTTCCTGACGGTACCACTTTTCTCTCCTTCCACATTCCTTGGACCAAAACCACCCAGGAAAAAGGTGCTGATATCTCAGTCACCGCTCGTCCTCACTGCACTGATCCTCTCTCAGCCCTCATTTCTCACGAACATATCAATAACAACCTTCCGGCTCATGCCCCTCTCTTCGCATATCGCTCAGGCGCCGGATGGTCCCCTCTCACCAAAATTAACTTTATTGCACGGTGCAACGACATTTGGGCCAGTCTCGGCCTCCCACGCATGCCCGGTCATGCTTTCCGCATCGGAGGCACCACGGAAATGCTTCTTGAAGGCATCAACCCAGACATCATTGCCGTTCAGGGACGTTGGTCCTCGAGGGCATTCTTGGAATATTGGCGTCGCATTGAAACTGTATTACCTCTTTTCATTTCTTCCTCCACAGACACTGCTCGTTTACAAACATTAGATTCAATCATGTCAGGCTTTGCGAAACGACATACACTTCTGCATGTCTAACCATTACAACTCTGTCCCTCTAATCTATAAAATATCACTCTTCTTGATGAGATCACGCAGCTCAGGTGTGTGTCCGGTTTAGGCCCGGGTTGTAGCTGCGCATGGTTTGGTCCTTTCGTGCCTTTTCGTCCTCTTTCTCCGTCGCCCGCTTGCGTCTTCTCCAGCACGCTTAGGATCATTCCCACGCTCCGAAGGTCAGGCCTCTTCCTCGTCGGATTCATCCAATTCCCTTCTCTTCGTCCTCTCTCGAATTCCCCCCTCGCGTGGAATTCTCGGATCTCTGTCGCGCGCATCACGTGACCCAGCGCGGACGACCTCCGGCCTGCCTTCCCACACAACCTGCGAATCTAATACCTAGATTCAAGGATTTCCCGTGATCTCATCATCTCTGTCTCTGTACTCCAACTAGTCATACTTCATCTCAGCGTAGTCAACTTCATTCTAGCCAATTCATTCTCTTGACCATCTTCCCTCTCATCTCCCCGAAGAGTGATCACTCCACGAAGGTGTCAAATTTCTTCAGAGATGACAGTAATCACAAATGTTTTAACATCACTGATATGTGCCTTGACTGCCACCTCCAATGCCAGCCATGCAAGTCAATATACAAAATCCATAACATCCAAATAAGCTCCATTAGACACAACCATAAGATTATATTTACAGGTGAAATGAGCCATATATTATTTAGCAGACATCATTGGAGTTAGTGTGATGTTGTATGTATGAAATCAAATATTAATAACAAATGAACAAACAAACATACCCTGTAACACTAATTACAGTAAGTCAATAGCTAAATGTGATGTAAGGAGGTTAGTGGTCTATCAGATTCTGCATCAAGGGATCAATTTTTGGTTCATAACTTGATTATCCCCAACCTCAAGGAGTCAATGTCTAAAATGAGTTGGACAAGACAAGAAAACCATTAAATATGATGCTAAGCAAAAGAAATGTATAATTCATGTTGGTCCTTTGAAGGATATGAGCAGAGCCTATGTGGGCAAATTGAGTGTCCATGTAATACAAAACAGAGACCATCTTCACAACACGCAGATCAATCAACTTTTGAATAGTTTTGTACTAAATTTGATTTAGAAGCACAAGAATAATGGAGGAGATCCATTGGAATATTGAAGGTATTACTGAAATTTTTGTCATGTATATACAATGCATGGATAATAAATGAGGATTGTAGATGAACTTAAATACAATATTTGCAATAGGTAAATCTAGGCTTGGCATATACTACTAGCATGATACTATACAATATCAACTATCATATCACTGTACCAAATTGTATACTATTATTATCTTCATCCAAAAACCATTAGATGACTAAATTTCCTGAATATTTTGCTTGTAAAATTTATAAAGTATAAGAGGGTTGACAAGAAGATCCAGGAGCACATTGACAAGATACTTGAAGAAATCTGCAAAGATACCTTTTTACTACCAGAAGAACAGCTATACATCCTAGTAAAGCCTGGAGCTACTATTGTCTTTGAAAATGAAGATAGAAGAATTTTGCTTTCACTAATACAAAATATCTCAGATATCCCATGAACTGTGAGATAAAAGAAACATTCCTATTCCACCAGGCTTAAGGAACAAGGTAACCAAATAGGAGTATACAAACTATACCAATTATCTTACTGATCAAAGTGGTTCTACACATAAAATGAAGATAAGCAAAAGGTTTGCATAGTGCATGATCTATAGCTTCTGAATAGAATCAGTATAAAAAAATCCTCCATTCCTCCAAACCTGGATTATTTCATTTACCAGTATCTTGAGAGAAGTGCTTTACCAGTACAGTCCTAGACTTGTGTTCAGATTTTGATGCTAGAAGGATGGATGAAGCAAGTCATGACATCTTCATTGGTGATGCACCTATTTGTGGACCAAGTACAATGTAAATGGAAACTCTGAGATCATGTCTAATAGGCCAGGCATTAGAAGATATATCTGGCAACATTCTATTAACATGAATAAAATCTTACACCAATTGGATAAAGTAGATGAAACTTTCTCTTGCAAAAAGCTCCAAATCTGTACACCTAAGGTATAGCTCCTAGAACAAACTATTGGAGTGGATGGCAGAGAATCTGATAAAGACAGAGTTAGAGCCAAGACTGTGTGGAAGAAAGGTGGCTACATGATGAACTGTAAACATGGGAGAGAACAGAAAAGTAATAGAGTGGATGTATGCCTATTGAAGCAGGCTGTAATACAAGTGAATGATTATTCTAAACCTATATGCCCATCATTTATGAGATAGTGTGAAGTGGTGCACAGTCACCATGGCAATGTTCTAGTAAGTGAGGTGATCCAGTATCTAAGAGGAGAGGTCCATGAGGGGTTGGGGGAGGTGATGAATGGTTTCCATGGGAGTCGAAGCCATCATAGATGGATTACTCTTGAAGGTGACCATAATCATGCAGGGAACATTGTTAGAGATTCTGTCATGCAGAATTGGTGGCATGTCAGAGCAGATTGCAGTACACAACCATAGGAGGGTGGTGGGTGGGCTAGTCCTGAATCCACCAGAGCCATAGCATGGTGGCAGGGGAGGTTTGGCTGGTAGCAGTGCTGACAGTTGAGGGAGGGGTGAAGAGAATGAGAAGTGCATGGCTGGAGGTCACTGTGGGAGCAACTACAGGGAATGTGGGTGAGGAGAATACCACATGATGTTGAAGTGCAGCTAGAAAAGCCTGTAGCTCAGATATTTTTCGCTGAAGCTCTGAAGCCTTCATGGCAGAGGCATAGGTTGTGCTTGCTGGGTGACAGGATGTCATACCCCATTCCAGCCCCTATCCCATCTCCAGACATCTCCGGCCAACTCCTTGATCACAGGTCTTACCTCCGGGTCTCTGACAAACTCCAGACCCTCTGATCCGGAGATCCTCGGACTTGTATACTTCCCTGTTGGACCTCCCTTATGTTTCTATCTCCTTTCATCCTAGTATCCTTTTGTAACTTGTACAGTCATCACTTGTACAGCCCTCCAGTCTCTCCTCCTCTCCAAGTATGATTACTCATCTCCATTCCCTAGTCCTATGTACATTGCCTTTGCTTAGCTTTCCTCCATTCCCTCCGGTCCAGAGATTACCCAGACATCAGTATATAAACCTCTGAAATGTACATTAGCACTTTAGTACGAAAATAAATGTCATCATGTATTCCACATGATCCTCCTCTTCCTGTCCCTCGTCTCTTCTCTTCCTCTTTTATACCTTGGACCTCAGACCCTCTGAAATATGAGAACCCATGAGCATGGCAAGGGCATAACACATAAATCCTGTGCTGATGTCCTCACCCCCTCTGTTTCCTTGATACCCCATCAACTCCAGACATTGTCATTAATCTGGATGTCATTCCCCCTTACCTCTGACCTGGACATCTGTTCATCATCTCCGGACCTCCGGACTTCCGTCCGCAGACCCCCTGGATCTCCGAACTCCGCCAGGAGACAAGACCAGGAGGAAAGAGGAGTCTGACACAGGAGAAGGGAGGGTAAGGGAGCTGGTACCTTAATTGGGCCATGCCTTGGGGCTGCAGAATGGAGGGGGCTTTGGCAAGAGCCAGCTGAGCATGGAAGTGCAAGCATGTTGTTTTGGTAAAGGCATAAGTATACTGGCAAAACCCTTCCAGAGGACAGATCCAGGGCCTGGGGGTTAAGGTAATGCTTGTAGGAGTGAAAGAGTGAGACCACCCAGCAGAGGGCCTTCCCTATACTAGATGTGAAGGAAGTGGAGATGATTTCAATACAATTACCAAACATATCTTGTCATCCTCTAAGCTTACTGGACTCTGAGTCAGATGTACTCTTTATGATATGTAGTGTGTATCCTCACCAGAACACACAGGATTTGGACTGCTCTTCTACTTGTAGTGGATGCCATATTGGCCATTGTTGTCTGAATCCTCACTAATGTCTTCTATGTGAAAGATACAAACTGTAATACACAGTGCAGTGTTAACGTAGTGTGCTGTGAAATTGGGTAAAGAATGTTGCAAGGGGATGATGAGGGACAAGGATTCCTCCAGGACTGTGCCGAGCTTCAAGATGATGTGAAGCCTAAGTGGTCTCTTCTATCTTAGGTATCTGAGAGGCTCTCTAAGACTCGAAGGAAGTGGACTAGAATAATGCTGGTATTGCATAGAACTAGCTGGGGAATTACAGGAGAGAAGCAACGAGTAGTTATATGGTAGGCCCCTGGTCTGTGTGAGTGATATAAATAGGATGCACAGCATCCACAGTCTAAACGATATGTGTGTGCAGTATGCACAGTCACAAGGCTATGAGTGCACAGCACTAAACAATGAAATAGAAAAGAGGCTATGCCACAGCCATGAAGTCTGAATAAGGGGCTGTGGCAGAAACTGAACGGAAGTCTATATATGGTATAGGCGGGGTGCTGTGTGTGACAGAAAGAGAAGTGAATTGAGAGAACATATCTGGTATATGTGGAGGATGACTCCACTACGAATATAGCCATGTACAGCGAGAGAACGAGTCTAGAGACAAGTAAACAAGAAAGTGTAATGAAAAGTCGTACCCCCTTCGTAGACCATAACATTACCCCCTTCATATGGTTGAAGCACCTGTGAGACCCCAAATTAATTCACCTCGTCCCCTTCATTGACCTCGTAATCTGTAGGATCGAAGTCGTCAAGGGGATTCCGACAAGTAGGGCAATTTTCGTTGGAATGACCAAGTTCTCCAAGAGGAGACAGCAGCAGCAAGGACACCAGGCCTGGATGTGGCCAGGAGCGGTGGTGCGACAGAGGGGACATTCGTAATATGCACAATCAGCACGAATGTGACCTCATTGGTTGCTGTAACGCACAGCGTAGTGTTAATGTAGCGTGCTGCGATACGGGGCGAAGAACGTGCGAGGAATAGACGAGGAGTTCAACTCAAGGACTGTGCCGAGCTTCGAGACGATGCGAAGCCTAAGCGGGTCTCTTCTATCCACAGGTACCTGAGAGGCTCTCTGGGACTCGAAGGTGGTGGACTAGAAACAATGCTGATATTGCGTAGAACTAGCTGGGGAATTACAGGAGTGAAATGACGAGTATTTATACAGTAGGCCCCTAATCTAGATGAAGGATATAAATGGATGTGCAGCATCCACAGTCTAAAAGGTGATGAGTGCGCAGCACGAATCAATGAAATATAAAGGAGGCTATGCCACAGCCATGAAGTCTGAATAAGGGGCTGTGGCGGAGATGGAATGGAAGTCTAAGTAAGGTATAGGCAGGGCGCTGTGTGAGACAGAAGGAGAGAGAGATCGAGAGATGTATCTGGTAATACATGTGGAGGACGACTCCACTACGAATACAGCCGTGTACAGTGAGAGAATGAGTCTGAGAACGAGTGAACAGAAAAGTGTAATGAAAATTGAGTACTCCCTTTGTAGACCGTAACAGTTGCAGGTGAAGCAATGGGTGAGAGTTGGTTGAGTGGGGGTTGGAGGGAGAAGAGGGGAAGGGAAGCAATCTACATCAATGGGGTTCAATGAGAATCTGGCCATTGGTGAGGGTGCTGCAAAGAAGTCCTTGTTATAGTGATTGGAGGAGGGGAATGGAGTTGCCTGTCTCTGCTTTCCTCTATCTCCTGAAGAATGTTTGCCCACAGCTTGTGCTGCATAGTCCGAATGAAACCTTTCCACTACGCTGTTGGACATGACGAGTACGGCTGGTGGGGGTTGGAGTTGTGGGATGTTCTCAAGCAGGAAGAACATTGTCGGGTTCTGGAGTCCCAGATCTGATGAGGGGGATGGTGGAGAGGAAGGTGAGGAGGTCGGTGTGGTCCTGGAAGATGGAAGTCTCATTTCCGGGACAAGAATCACTGCTAGGTCCTCCAGAAGAGCCAGCACTTCCTGTTCAGGAAGATGGGCAAGTTGTGGAAGTTACTGGAGGCAGCATGGGGAGAGGCTCTGTGGATGTGGAGTGGGTGGACGAGATTGGAGAGTTGGGGGTGCCAGTGGAGTCATCATCCCAGATGGGGATGGGCTGATAGCTGTGAGAGGCAGGGTAATCACTGGCCCAAGTATCCCAATTCCATGGGTGGTTGGGATGGTTGTCCAGATAGTATTGCCTGAGGGTGGAGGATAACGTGTTGATCACGGCTCGCAGTATATGCATGAACAAGGGGGAGGGGAGTCCACAAAGGACATCATTGAATCCGTGGTCATGGAGAGCATCCAAGACGGCATCTTGGGAGGTGTGGATGGCTTGTCCCATGGCTGCAGTGTAGACAGGCAGGGTCCCATTGGGAAAGAGTTGAATGTGGATGGTGGGAGCGGTGGTGTATGTGTGGAAGATGACCACCAGAAATTTGAGTATTGGTATATCCCGGAAAGTGGGTATAGAGGGGATGGTGAGGGCAGCTGCGGGGTTCTCAAGAATGGAGGAGTAGAGAATGTGGATGGGACACTGGACATTGAGCAATGAGTTCGACATAAGCAGTTTGGTGAGAATGGTGATGACAGTGGAGGAGCGGCAGCTCAACTCAAAGACAGGTAGATGATGGGAGTTAGGATGAAGGGAAGGTGATGGGGTCTCTGGCCTTATATCCCTTGAGGAGATCCACAGCATGTCCAAGATTGGACTTGGGTTCCCAGGTGTTTTCAGAAGCTGGATAGCCTTTCCATAAAACAAGATAGTGGTGCCGGTGGGCAGAGCCCCAATGGGCAAGGATTTGGTCAATTTTGAATTCCTCTTCTCCATCAATTACATCAGGCAGAAGTGGAACAAAGTTTGGTCCGTGTTCTGCAGTTTCCCTATATGGGGTGAGAAGGGAGGCATGGAAGGCATTATGGATTTTCCATGTATGCACCAAGTGGTGTTTGTATGAAACAGGTGATATTACCTGTGAAATTTCAAATGGTCCTTCATGGCATGGTGCAAGTTTGCAAGAGGGGTAGCAGAGTCTCAGATTGCGGCCCTTGAGCCACACCTTATCTCTGACTCCCCAGGGTTTAAATTTACACATGATGTGTTCTTTTATGTAGCATTGTGCTTTTTTGTGGGTAGCATGCACTTCTTTTTAGGTCTCATTGAGGCCACTGAGTCATTTTTCGAAGGTGGGGAGGAATGTCATTTTTCCTAAATTGGGATACATACATTTTTCCAGTTTGAGGCCAAGATGGTTTTCTCGTAACCATTCCAGAACTCACCTTGTTCTATTATGATGTTCCTTGAGATCTCTGGAATGGATCAACATATCATCCATGTAGATGATCAACCATCCTTCTGCTACCATATCCTTGAAAATGAAGTCCATGAACAACCGAAAAGTCGCAGGACTCTTGCAAAGGCAGAAAAATATGATGAGAGGCTCAAAGAGGCCAAAGGGCATGATAAACGCTGCCTTCCAGGCATCTTTACTCTTGATCCAGATGTTATTGTAGCCCCAGCGGATGTCCATCTTTGTGAAGTAATGAGATCCCTTGAGCTGGTCCATTAAGTCTCCAATAAGCGGGAGAGGATAAGCGTTCTTAATGGTATGCTCATTGAGATAGCGGTAATCTTGGCAAGGGCAAAGATTACCATCCTTCTTTAAAACAACAAAAAATGGTGAAGCCATGGGGGAGTTGGATGGACGAATACATCCAGCTTTCAAGTGTTCGTCAATGAAATCTTTACATGCCTCTCACTCCTGAGGGTTAAGCGGATAGGCCTTGGCAACCTTGGGTAGAAATGAGTCATTCAGATCTATGCTATGATTGAACGACTGGTAGGGTGGAAGGGGACCATTGTCCTTCTTTTGGAAGATGTCCTCAAAGTCTTGGAAGTCCTGTGGGAGTTCCTTCTCTGTTTTCTCTACTCCTTGGGCTAGAGAAGTTGATATTGTAGTTTTTCTAATGGAGGATCCAGTGGGCTCGTCTTCCTCATCCTCCTCACAATCTATGAGCACTGGCACTTCCTTCTACTGCATGGTTGGGTCCATATCAGGTACCTTCAGATGAGCCCTATATGCACGTCCTGGATCAGCACATTGCTTCCACCACAGAGCTTTGCATCACCAGAGTTTACTTGTCTGGCAGTTCCTATTGAAGACATTGATAGTGTGGGCCACAGCCGCTATGTCTTCTCATTTGCACATGCACTCCTGTACAGTTGGTTCCATATCTCGGATGTGGATGGTTCCTGATTCCCAGTTAATCTCTGGATTTTGGTCCTGGAGCCAGGGCAATCCTAGTATGATGTCATCCTTGCCACAGTCAATAACAAGGAAGTCTCACAGTTCAGTTGTTTTTCTGAGCTGCATTAGCACCAATGCCTGTGTTTGTATTAGGCCATTTTTGTTTGGTGATCCGTCGACATTGCTCACCCACAGGGGAGTCTTGAGTCATGTAGTGAGAATGTTGCACGCCACTACTGTAGCATAGTTGATAAAACATCCAGTTACCCCAGAGTCGATGAGGGCTTTTGTGTCAACACTTTTGAACACAATGCGGTCAGGTGGGTAGAATATGGATTGCGAAGTACCACCTGACACAAACACTGGAGAACATCTATAAGAAATTGAATTGGCAGGGTATGACGTTGACCCAATCCTGCCCTTTAAAAACCCTGGTCGGTTCCAGGTGTTTCAAGCCATGTATCCTGGTCAGTTCCAGGTATATTACATGCACCATCGCAGAAACCAGATGTAGTCTGTATGCAGGATCCACAGAAACCATTGAACAATGTATGTGGTTTGGCTGGGTTGGTTTCCAGTCTGAGCAACATGTTCCAGTTGGGTCTGGATATCTCATGTGCCCCTGCCCCTTTGCTCACCGCTCGTGCCACTCATATTCCATGTTTGACTGTGTTTCTTGTGGCAGTCTCTTGTGAAAAAGGTTGCAGTCCAAGCCCCATCCCTTGACCTGTGGGAGTAGCTGCTTCTGTGTCCAGCATTGATTGGACATCATTATATGCGTATGTGCCAGGATAATGATCCTAGGCTTCCTCTGAGGTGGCATCCCAGAGCTCCGCTGGCATGATAGTGGAGAACCTATTGTTCCATGGTCCAGATCATATGGCCCTGGCTCGTGGTGCTGCCCAGATTGCTTCCTTTTGGCACTCTTGGCAAGTGGCCGTTCTTGCCTCAGCCATGGCTTGGTAGCCTTCCTCCTTGTCTGCAGACAAGCTGCCCTCCCTGAAAGCAGTTTTGAGAATCTTTATTGCAGCGCCTCTATCGCTACTACTCAGTGCACTAAAGTAGGTGGTTTCATCATCCTCCTCCATTATGGTGGTGGTTCATGCCTGTCGTTGCGGGACTTTGTAAGTGGGACATCCAGAGCGTTCAGAGGATGTGGTTGGGCGGGAACATGGTGTCCAGTCAGTTCTGGATCCATGGTTGGAAGACCTACAGCCAACCTTGTGACAAATGAAGCATTGGTTCTTCCGCATGTACTCAATGTGCTGAGTTGGCGACAGGCATACAGCATCTATGTCCATCACATACAGGTCCTTGTGCAATTGAGAGGAGGAAGCCAGGATGTGCAGCACTTCCTTTCGTAAGTCTCCAATCCTCCTCAATTGTTGAGAGAATTGGCCTGCTTTCTTTATCCAGTCCTTGTAGTCGTCTGGGATCTTGTCACATGAAAGAATCATTGTTGAAAGCTTGGGACTAACGCCATGGATAAACCATTCCACTAGGGCATGCTTGTCAGTGATACAGGACTTCTCAGTGAGAAGCTGGAAGGTGGTGAACTCATCACTCCATGTTCCGTTGGTATCCTTTCCAGCATTTTGACAGAGTTTGGAAAGGTCAATCCTAGCCTTAGCGGCTACATTGTAGGGGGAGAATGTGGTCTTGAAAGCTTCCTTGATTTTGTTGAAGGTCTTTTCTGCACCGTTGATAGATGGGTTTGCAAGTTTCATCAGCCATCCTTCAGCGAACATCTTTCCCTGGCCCTTGCTTATCTTGTTGAGGAAAGTAAGGGGTTTTGTTGTGTCAGAGAAGAGGGCATGATTGATGGTGAAGTATACATATGTTCATCAAGAGGACCCATCTGTTGGCATCCTCTGCCTCTCCAGAAAAGTCCTCAGGACAGCTGGCCTTTATTTCTGATACCATTTTGTCTTCTGGAGCCGGGTCTATATCAATGTTCTGTGTGGTTGGTTCCAGATCAGGATCATTGGTCTAAGAAGGGGGTACCACTTTTTCTTTACAGTTTCTCGTTCACTTGTCCACAGACTCGTTCTCTTGCCGTACACAGCTGTGTTCATAGTGGAGTTGTCCTCCACATATGTATCAGATATGTTCTCTCAATGCATTTCTCTTTCTGTCTCACACAGCGCCCCGCCTATACCATATATAGACTTCTGTTTGGTTCCTGCCACAGCCCCTTATTCAGACTTCATGGCTGTGGCATAGCCTCTTTTATATTTCATTAATTCGTGCTGCGCACTCATCACCATGTAGCTGCACATACTGCGCACACATAGCCTTTGGACTGCAGATGCTGCACATCCCATTTATATCCTTCATCTAGATTAGGGGCCTACCGTATAAATACTTGTCGCTTCTCTCCTGTAATTCCCCAGCTAGTTCTATGCAATATCAGTGTTGTTTCTAGTCCACCACCTTCGAGTCCCAGAGAGCCTCTCAGGTACCTGTGGATAGAAGAGACCCCCCTAGGCTTTGCATCATCTCGAAGCTCGGCATAGTACTTGAGCAGCACTTCTTGTCTATTCCTTGCAACATTCTTTGTTCTGTTTCGCAGCATGCTATGTTAACACTAAGCTGTGTGTTACATTAGTCTGAGATAAGTGTGGTGTAATTGTCCACAAGTAGATGAGTGATACACAATCTATTCAGGGATTTAGATTCTGATATCTCTTCTCCCCTCCTCCCTTTGACATCTGCTGCTACAATATGCTGAGATAATCTATTGCTCTCCTTAATATATATTTTAAGCACATTTTCCCCAGATCACATGCCACAAGTAAATTTTATGATGTAACATGACCTCATCCATGTTAGGGGTGGTGATGAGGCACCATCCACCATTCAGTTTAGTAGTATGTTCTTTTTCCGCCTTTATGGAGTATCCATCATCTTGAACTATATCTTGCTTCTTGTCACACATTGTCAATCATGTAGAAAATAGCAGTGATATGTCCCACTCTACACTTCTTGCAAGGCATACTAGGTGTAAAGGTAGGTTATCCAAAAATAATATCTTTAAATCGGGAATAATTACATCAAATCTGAAATATCATGGAGGAAATCATTGAGATAATGTCTAATTTGTAGGAAAACTATGTAATGACTTTATGGCACAATACCTTCCATACAGAGTGAAGGCAAAAAACTGGGTACTTCTTACTCAAGGTTAATAACAAACTGCAGTTACACAATCATGACCTATATATATTATATCAAATTGCAAATCAACATCAGGCCTGTGCAATGTCATATATAGATGTCTAGATATACAAGAATAGATTGGTGACTTGACAGGCTTGCTAATCTTGTCCTATTTAGAAAAAGGAGACAACTAATACTAAAAAATCTACTCCTATCAAAGATAAAACAGAAGACAATAGCAGTGGTCAGATGGTGTGATAGATAAGTAATTGACACATAACATGTTCTGCTAGACAATATCTGTGTTCTTAGGATATGAAAACCAGTGATAATGGTAGTGATGATGAAACACAAGAGGATCTTTCCAAATAGGTAAGCTATGTAATGAGCCCTATCATACTAACACACTATTAGACAAAGGGTAGAGAAAAAGGTAAAGCAATGTCAGGTAGGAAAAATGTGTATGTATGTTTACATGCTCTGGTGTATGAACATACCATTGATGATTTAAAAGTCCACAAAGTCCAGATACTGTTTTTGGACAGGATTAATGTGATGATTGAAAGTTCTACATTTGGCTATGCTCTTATGACGGTGATCAATGACAATGACCTTGTGATATGGATCCATAATGCCATTACAAAGGAGTAAACTTGTGTGAAATTGATAACATGTTCATGCACAAGTATAAGTGGAGTGTCACAAGCAACAGGTTACAGAATCAGATTGTTGAGAATGCTATTACTGTGGGAGTCCATGCCATGGACATTCAAAAGACATCACATCTCTGCAGTTGAAGAAGGATGGACTCTACACTAATTGTATTCAATGGGAAGCAGCAACATAAATGGTAGAGGACTCAGATGTTGGTGGAATCATGTTTAGAAAGGAATCCTTATGTATGAGGTGAGGAGTAGAATTGTTGCGGGAGGCTGCATAGCACTGGAAGTAGAGCCTGATGTTCCTGCTGCCAACATGAATTCACTCATAATATTGCAGAATGGCTTTAAAATCTTATTTTTCCATTCAAGTTGGTCACCGGGTGCAGTTAGTGAAGATGCAGCAGTGAGCATTTACATAGTACCATACCTGGTTCACAATGCAATTATTTCATACAATTGCTTTCTTGAAACCTTCTATACTTGCACCAAGTCTGCCAGTAGATTCCAAATATAGACCAGATTGCTAGTAGCATAGACTGCAATAGCAGTGAATATTCCTTTTGAGCTGGTAATACAATAATTTCAGTTAGTAATAAAAAGGTTTTGCTCTATGCTTGTTGACAATGATGGATGGGTCTGCTAGCAATTCATATGTCAGCACTACATCATCTTCAGGGCTTTCATCAGTAGTGACCTCTTTAGTAGACCTCATGGCATGCTTGCCCTCCTGCATGGGAGCAAAATTCTCTAGAATCTCTACATTGTCATGTGTAAATCTTCCTAGTATTGTGTATATGGTAACCAACTTTTATTCTGTGCCACTTCTGCAAATGATGCCACCAGATCTACTTCACATACTACTTCTGCAGGAATGTTAATGTCACCATTATGGGTCCCAGGAGTTTGGAAGGGTTGATCCACCCTGGATACACTGATGAAGATAGAGATGATCTTTAAAATGCTGGGGTGGAAAGTGGCAACCTCATGTTTGCTGACATTCAGCAGGTATGTTGTACTATAGTTGCCCTTGGCTTCACATTGCTACAGAGCCTGCAGATCAGTAAAAATAGAGTATCAGATGCTATTGAGTACATTCCTCCTATTAATGATAGCATATGTAACTCCTTGCAGCAAGACCTGGCTCCACATGACATCTGGTAAGAAAGTCATGCATAAGACACCCCTGGAACCATGGTCCACTGAGGATACATTCAGTGAAATTTCTCTGAAATAATGACTATGATATAGTATACCTTTGTTGATTTTATAAATATATTTAAAGTGCAATTGTCACTACCAAATGTCTGAATTCCAACTGAACAATATGTTATTTACTTTCAACTATATGACAATCCAGCATGTTGTTGATGAGTTCAATGGTTCCATCAAGCCACTGCCATTGATCTAGATTGCCTGGAGTGCCACATTGTGGAATGTAGAATTATTCTGGGTTGATTTAGTAAGTTACTAGTCTGTGCACTCTCCACTGTTTCTCCTGCAATGTGATTACCTTGATATATGTATTTGTGGAATATATTGTATCTTCTGCTTCTGTGAAGAATATAAGATAATGCTCATAGTGCCAATGCCAACATATTGTTACTTTCAAGGCAAGGATAGTGTGAGCTGTGGTGATTTTGCACCTCATTATTGTTCATTTTGTGTTCATTAGTAACTATGGCCAATATTGTCCTCCATGCAGGATGACTCTGGAGTAAGTAACCAAAGGAATATGGTGCTCCAGGGAGTAAGTATACTTCAAGGTAAAAACACCTCACAACAAGCTAAACAGAAGCTAAAAAATGATAGGTCAGGAAAGTGAGCATGGAGAACAACATGGGCATTAGAATGTGAGATGCATCATCAATGAGGTGCAAACCACCAAAACTAACATGCTCAGCTTCTCTGCACCTTCTTGTGTGGTGTTTCTATCCATGCAGATGTTTGTTTACCTTTACAATTCCCAAGCCCATTGTGGCTGGTGTTTTCAATAAGTTTTGCTCAACCACCTTTCAGATTCTTTGGCAATGGGAAGTTTCCACCCTTGTACTATAAACTGTGCTCAGTGAATATGAGTAGCAAAGCTACTATATATTTACAAAACATGTATTGGTGACGGAATGATGAGATCACAAAAGCTGGTATGCACACCAGCAGTCTAAAGTGTATCTAGTGCAGTAACCTTCTCCTGTTTGGACTCTGATCTCCTGAAGACAATCACCAAAGACAATCATATCCAGCAAGGACCATATATGCTCAGCCATTTAATATGATTTGAAAGAGGGAACCACCTTGCAGATCATTGACCAGCTTCACAGCTTGGTTAGCAGATACATCACTGCCTATCATTGCCTAGTTATGAATGCTCACCTAGGAGATTGGATTTCCTATCACTGTGTTATCTGTTGAACCTAATCTGTCTGCAATCCATGTAGCCAAGTGCATGCATAACATCAGAGTTGTTGGTAAGACAACCATAAGTGCTAGCAGACAATTTGTTGATGGCCATGATTGAAGCTGCATATCTTACATCAGTAGGGCTGTGCCAGAGCATCCCAGATCTCCCAAAATTTGAGTGGCAGCACAGTGATGTCCTCTGTGAGAAGTACTGTGACCCCTTAAGATATATGTCAGCCAGAGCCCACCCACCAGATGCTTGACCGTTGCCTGTAGACGCTTGAACAGAGTGGAGCTCACACTTTGCAGTGTCCACACTTATATTTATATCCATGAGGGACAAGCCATTTGTTGACTTAATAAGTACAATCACAAGGCTCATGCAAGCCCATCCATGATTCAGATGAACTGGAGCATACTTGTGGAGAGGTACTTAGAGTAGTCACCACTTATCATGACCCACATCATGAACTAATTCATTGATGCTGAGCAAAAGTGCCAATTGTGCATGTGGAGATGACACAAACAACTTGAAGCAATCTATGGCCATTTGTTTGAAGTATTGGGATTAGGACAATTGCCAGAGGTGGTCTGGTCACTTTACTGTGAGCATTACTAGAAGTTTCAGCTTTGCTTTAGGGTGCTATGCATATGATATGTATGTCTTTCCCTTGTTTCCTTTCACCTAAACCTCACTCAAATGTTTGCCAGATTCACCCTCTCACAAGAGAAGGGTCACAGAGATTGACCATATGAATTTGGCTTCATGACAGATCTCGGGAGGTTGAGGATAAACCTGTGAAAAGGCCAAGGTCTTTTGGTATATGAGCATTTCGAGAAAGTGATGAAATAAAACCATCTTGCTTGCCTTGTTTGAATCATTGGTATTATTCAAATTCTTCTGATGTAAGCCAACAATGTTCTTATTGACTGAAGTATAAATTCATCTATAATCATGTGTTTTGATTTGTTTGCACTTGTTTGCCTTTACTCAATAAGGAACATGGTAGTTATAGCTCAAGAGTCAAATCGCATGAACATCTCCAGATCTAAGCTTATATGTGATGTTTGTTTGATATAATATAATTAAATCTATTTATGTATGGCTGGGATGGCTACCAGTTAGTAGATGTGTTGAGAAAAGCATGCATGTTTGATATCTATGTTAAGATAAACCCCAATTGATCCTCTCCTATTTGAGTCCATCAACACAATCATAACAGTCTGTTTCAACATATACCAATTATGAGAACAAGGTTAAGATATTCAGAATTAAGTGTAGTAAAAGTGTAATAAAAGTATACAGATAAAATGGTCCAAAAAGAATAGTAAAAGAGGTATACTACATTATAAGTGTATTCAGTTGCAGTAGAAAAGGATAACAAAAAGGGTAAAAAAGTGTAGTAAAAAGTGTACAACAAGTGTAGTAAGATGTAGTTGAAAAGGTGTAGCAAAAAGATCAAAAAGGTGTAGTGAAAAGTGTACACAAAGTAGATGAGGTGTAGCAAAGTGGTCAAAAAAGTTGTAAAAAGTGTTGCAAAAGTGTAGTAAAGTATACTCTAAGTGTGGTCAAAAAAATTAACAGTAAAGTAAAAGTTTCCCACACCTCTTTCTTCTCAATTCCATTCTTTCTCACATACTACTTCAAGCAGGGTTTTGTGCTTTTAAAGGCAAAACTTCCCACACCTAGGTCTTTAAAAAGCATGCAAGCCTTGTAAGTTTGACTGAAGTGTAAACTCATCTATAATCATGTGTTTTAATAAGGAACATGGTGGTTACAGCTCAAGAGTTAAATTACATGAACACCTCCTCTGAGATCTAAGCTTATATGTGATGGTTGTTTGATATAATACAATTAAACCTGTATGGCTGGAGTGGCTACCAGTTAGTAGATATGTTGGGAAAAGGCATGCATGTTTGATATCTATGTTAAGGCAAACTCTAATCCATCCTTTTCTACTTGAGTCCATCAACACTATCATTCTGTCTCAACATGTATCAATAAGAACAAGGTTAAGATATTTAGAATTTGTTGAAATTGTGGAAATATATTTAATTTTCATGGTGGCTTCCAGTGTGCTCAGGATAAGTCCTGGAGAGAATAGTGAGCAGAGATGATGATTATCACACGTCTCTAGAATACATATATTTGCCAAATCTGTGCAGTTCTGTAAAAACTAACCTAACTTCATTATCTCTCTCAATAACATTCTGTGGCTAGTCCACTTCCATTAGCATTTTCGCTTAATTGACAAAACAGCATACCATCATGGTTGTTTTCAACTCTTACAAACCCAAACTCATCAAAATACTTGAGCCTTCAAGAGGCATATCAGATGGATGTGGGTTTCTGGTCATGGTGACCATTAAGAGCTCAAGGCACCATAATATCTTACCTCATTGTTCTTGGTTATACCACTTACTAAAGATTTTGTATGGGCTAAAGTAATCTGGGACTGGGCTCCTCTAGCTGGGCAGTCAGATTACCACCTTTCATAGTAAGATGGCGAAGAAAGTGGAAGCATATGCTAAAATGTACAATCTGACCTCACTTGTTAATCCTAATGGTTGCTTATAGTCAGCAGCAAGGTCAAGTGCTATTCACACAATCCATAAAGACATTCTTTTTTTTTAATTGAATGGTGTATTATCTCCATGACAATCACACCAAAACTATAATTCTGCAGTGAACTTCAACTCTATTACCATTAACAAAAAATCAAGGGAAATTTCAGCCTATTTTCAAATCCTATTTTCTTATAGTTTCACATAAACTTCTGATACACACATCCTATATCTTCAATTTCACATCAGCAAGAATTGTCTTGGGATACCACCCCACTTCAAGTTGTTGGCCATATCAGCCACTACAGTAAGTCCTGAGTTGTGATCTCCATGATTGAATAGTAAGCTGATGCTGATGCTGTCTATTATAGCTGGCCTGTGGCTGCCAGAATCAAAGCAGAAGGTTAGTTCCACACTCTGTTATTCAGCAGACTATCATATGCTCAAGATTAAAATTTATTGCAGAATGGAGAGGGTTCAGCATAAGAGACCAACTATCAAAAAAGCATTCCAACAGATGATATACAATATTCATTAGAGTGGGTTGTTGGTGAACTGTCAAATTAATTTTGTATTTCTACTAACATCAAACAGAAAGCTTAAGGCTTCCAGAGCCAATATTACAAACCAGTATTTTCAAGTAACCCCTATCTTTTTCTGCTCATCTCCAACAACTCCCAAACTCACCTACTGATCTCCAACACATAAATGACAACAGTGCCCAAAAGACAAGACAAGAAGGAAGAGGACTCTAACATCAACTTAAGCAACTGCACATAAAAAAAACTCAGCACATCTCCAAATACATCATTGAGTGGAATCGTCTCATGAACCAAGTCCAAGAATGGGGATCCAGTGCACTTTGCTGGAGTTTCTATAATGGGCTTCAGGATTATACCAAGGGCAAGATTGCTCATCATGGCAAGTCCAACAACATTCACAATATGAGCACTCTCATTTAACAGATTGACCAGAGATACTGGGGGTGCAAGGAAGAATTTTTGTGTGCTTCAAAGGTCTCTGGATTAAATTCCTTCACTCACAACTCTCCCAACAATTGTTGAGCTTAGCTCTGACTAACTTCCCAACTTATTAGGTTGTTGCTCACTTCCACTATGTATTATCAATGGGAGCTGTATTTGCCTAAGCCTAAGCGTAATAAATCCAAAGCCTCTTCTTCATCTTCCACCTCTAATTTCAACTCTGGTTCTTCCAATAATAGAAATAACAATAAGAAGGATAACAATAACTCTTCTAAATCTGACACTACTATTTCTTTGGAGTTAGACAAAGACAGTAAAGTCCTTCCAGAGGAATGTCAGTGTCATATAGATTAAATCTTTGTCTCTTGTTCTGCAGAGTGGTCACTCTGCCAAGGACTGTCCAAAGTCCACCTCTAGAGTGGCAAAGGCTTGTGCTGCAAACTGTTACTCTACAAGCCACAACATTGACCTCTGCTTCCTTGGAGGTGAAAAAATAGAGTGCAACTCTCAAGCATGAACATAGGCTGAGAATTGTGTTGATCTATACTGTGCTCTTATGAAGTTATGTCTCAATGTGTCCACTCTTTTTGATGCAAATTCTCTTTATCCTTTTGTCTTGCTTCCTATATATAACATCTCTGATATATCTGTTCTCATTGACTCTAGCTCAACTCACTGTTTGATAGACCTCCTTTCATAGAAAAAACACCAAATTCCTACATACTCCATCCTCCAATTAATCTCCACCTATTTGATGGATCCTCCACTTCTTTTATTTCTCAAGCTATAGATATAATCATCTTCTTTGCTTCCAGCATTTTCACCTCCAACTCTGTCAACACTATAGTCAATGTCCTTGTCAACTCTGCAAATAAACCCTTGTTAACACCATTGTGTCCAGTTGCAGCAGACCATAAATTTCCATAGTTAATTATTATGTGTGAGCTAGATTAAAATCTATGTATCCAAAGAGCACATTCTCCAGGTTGACATCCTCACCCTCTTGTACTGTAGAGGAGTTTGGCATCCTCCAACCATTGCTCAAATTTTTTGTAGCTCAAGCTTGAGGTTGAAATAAGCCCTCATTGGTTAGTCACTGTGGATCCAGGTTAGTATATCTCACTGTCTCTCTCAAAATCATCATGATTACTTACTGCAGATCCAGAGTCAGCCTGAGTTGTGATCTATTGAGCAAGACTTTGGCTAATCCACTTCATTCAGCTTTTTCACTTTTATCACATTATTATTCTTGGCATCCCTGTTCAATAATGCTGTCCAGGGATAGCACTGATTATGCTTTCTAAAGAATTTCATAAGTTTCTCTATTCACCACAAGGATTTTGCTTTCATGAATTCAAACACAGCATATGGTAGATTTTCTCTGCAAAATATACAATCTGATAGCAGTGACAACCAACCATGCCCAGTAATTAGACAAGGGCAAGCAGAGTGATACTACTCCAGAGCATGACAAGATACTTGGTAATGTAGTAAATTGGCATCCCAACTTCCCACTCAAAATAACAGGTAATATCTAATAGTGCTAAATCTTTCATGCTGAATCTTAGAAGTCTTCAAAAGATAACACACCAAAGACATGCAAGCAGAGTAAGGATCTGTTCTATTGTTTGTTGTTGAGGATACCACAACATATTCAGTTATGACAAAATCTACAAAGTGACTTTTTTTGTGTCCTTTAAATTCTGTGCAACTTCATCCATTTCATCAATCTCATCACCATGGCTCCCTTCCAAATTTGGTTGGTCTGTCCCTCCAAGCACTCATCCCTAATCTTCTGGGACCCATTCCTCCAGGTGCTCTATCCATTCCCACACTTTCAGTAATTAAACTTGATTGAGGAGATGATAAATCATAATGTTCTATATCTCACCAAGTTCAATGAGCATTTATTGGAACCTGAGATGTAGAGGCTAGATAATGGTAAATACTCTAGTCATAGTGGTACAAGACTCAGAACTATACCTAGACAATGAATACTAGTCTAGGTAAGTAAACATGAGGTAGAGGGATTTAAAGGACGTCTTACCTCCAATGAAATGACAAGCGGGCAGACACATCAAGTGAGACATGATGCCCAAATATAGTAACCTAATGCAGCACAAAATAGATTACTAATTATCTATGATAATGATAGGGTAAATCTCCAACAGCATGTGTCTGCCATACATCTGAGACATTAAGTAGACATGGTAACCAACAAGTGGTCGTCTTGCACTCCCTCTGTCTACATCAAGGATACTGAACTGTTATCATAAGAGTAGAAATGCTAATTGCAGCAGACTAGCCACTTACTAGATCAACTCATGACAAAGCAAACTCTCCCTATAACAAGCCAACCACTTGATTCAATCGGCCCCACCACAATCTAGTAGATGTCAGGAAGACCTTCTAGAAAGAATAAATGTGACTCTTTGGGTAAGTTATGGGAGTTTGGCCCTTTGTGGGGGAATACATATGTGTACATAAGCCACAATGGACTGGGAGGTACAAAGTATGCATCTTGCCAGTGATGCATGACTCACAGACAGGATCCGGCACAGTCTTAGCATTTAGCTTCATCACATTGAACTCAATAAGCTCTCATCTGTTCCCTCATATTGTAATTGCTCATAGGCTACATTCCTGCACCATCTGTGATGGTGGTGGCAGTAGTGCATCTGCATCAAATGCTGGTTCAGTAGGGCTTGCCTTACACACCCATTTCATTATGTGAGTGCACCAGAAGTAGATTGACTAGAAGTTGAAGGACCTGTCGGGACATATGATATTTGCACCTCATTGCTACTTCATTTCATGTTCTAACCATGCCCATGGACTCTTCAGCTTCTGTTTAGCTTGTTGTTATGCGAGTGTTTCTACCCATACAAGTGTTCATCTTTTCTATTATGGCTGATCTGTTTATTGTTGTTTATGCAGCATACCTACTCATCCCATGGGACTGATGCTGGCAGCTGCCCAGCTGCACTTAGCCAAAGTTCAGCAAGTTACAGTGGACACATACAATCCCTGACCCCTTCGTGCACTGATCAGTGAGGTTAGTCTTCTTGCAAATGGTAAGTGATGGTGATGAGATGGATGTGGTTCAGGTAGGGTATTGCAAGATGGAGGCTGTTACCCAGTCATTAGGCACTCTGCAGGCAGTGATGTTCTAACAGTTGGGGAACAAAACTTTACTGGTGTGAAAAAGGGAAAAGACTTTGTGGAAGGTGGTGGGTGTTGCCAGATGTAGTAGGAGAGCAGGAAGAAGTCCTGCCTATAGATGCACACTTGTGATACAAGGTGTCATTATAGTAGAGCTTGTGTTAGTGTTGGTGATTTCACACCTGATTCATGCCTCATTTCGTGTTCTAACCATGCCCATGTTGTTCTCCATGGTCACTTTACTGACCTACCGCTTTTCAGCTTCTCTTTAGCTTGTTGTGGTGTTTCTACCCATACAGGACTTTACCTTTGCATATCCCAGTCCATTGTGGCTGATCTATTTATTGTTGTTTACCTTAAAGCGTACTTACTCCCTGGAGCGCCACTTTGTATCCTTTGGTTACTCACTGTGGACTCCAGGTTAGTATCACCTTGTTATTTCTCTCAATATCATCTTGGTTACTCACTGTGGACTCCAGAGTCGTCCTGAGTTGATCCAGCAAGTGGCTAGTCCGCTTCATTAAGAATCTTCGCTTTTATCAGCTTGGTACAGATGGAGTATATGAATTAGCCAACACCACCAGAGAAACTGGAGCACAGCAATGTGGGCAAATGGGAAGCAAAGTTATGGGTTTATACTAGAAGAATTGGATGCTCCCATTCAGGTAAGATTGATATCTCCTATCATTGACCCACTTTCCCTTGATGTGGTTGTGTGGAAAGAATGCCATTTCAAGTATATCCTGCCAAGATGCTACATATGTGTCAGGCTGTAATGCTCATTAAGAGGGGTCCTACTGACCCCTAACCAGTACTGGAACATCAAGAATGACATGCTTCATGGATGCAATCTGTCTTACTTCATGTTCCTGCTTTTGGAGCTCAACTCCCTCAAAATCAAAATTCCTTTGTAGTCTTACCCCATATCAATATATAGTATTCACACAGAAAACAGAAGGCAGCTTTGTGCCCTCCTACTTCAATATTGCCATGCATTCCACAAAATGATACAATCACTGCTCAAAGTGCCTTGACTGAGGGCTGTAGTACTGTGAGGTGGTATACTCACTTGTATAGGCTTCCTATATATCAACCTTGATGATAGGCTGTGTATGGCCCATTGAATGATACTATTCACAATCGCTCACATTGGAAAGGTAAGGATGACAATGTTGTATTCATGTAGGATTATGTATCTAATATAGAGATTGAGCTATTGTGTAGATGCTAGGATATATTGTTGAAAAATATCTACCCCTCTGTAGCTGCTGAAAGTGGTCAGATAGGGCAATCCAGAACTGTGTCCTTCTTTCCAATGCAGGATGTTTGAGATTCCTCAGGTACAACTATCCATTGACCCAGCTATCTCTATTCTGAGTCCACTGGAGTTCCTGCAAAGAAGAAAAAGGAGTGAAAGTAGAGTCTCTGGCACCACATATGTAAAATGAAGAGGTTTTTGGGTTATATAGAGCAAGCTGCTTCCATATTACTTCCTTATTGCTATAGCTGTTTTATGTAATATATCCATCAATATAATATAATTGTCAAACCAGTTTTACAGTAGTGGCACATCCAATGTTCCATGTGGTGTACAAATAGAACAAGTCAAGATTAGCCACACACCTCAAAGAGAGTATGGTGGACTTTTAATCCACTGCCTGCTGATTCCCCCTTCAAGCAGGAAACCTTTACCCAGCTAAAACTCTGGCTTCAAAATTGTGGACTGTATCTCACAGAGATGCTTGATCACAGTCTTGATATCCTCTCAGACAGGTTGAGGATCAGGTCACTCTGCTGTACAGAAAGGTTTGACATTGGCAAGCTCTTGCCAGATTTTCAATGGCTTCAGATAGCCTGAATCAGAGGTCAGCCAAAAGTCTAGCTTGAATATGTGGACTATGGCACTGAGTGGAGCAAGCTCAGTGCCTTTATCAGGTGGTGAAGAAGATCCATGTAAAGACAAGCAGTTATGAGCTGTTACCAAGGGGTTTCCAAATGGCAGGCACATGCATCTGGCCAATGGCCCATTGAATGTTCCACAGGTGCATACATGTAGTAAAATTGAATTCTCTGACATGGGTAATGAGCCATTGAGGAGTGGTAGATGGTTGCCAAGCGCTTGCTGAGTGGTGAAACCACCATTGATATCTCTTAGACATTATTGGCCACCACTTTCTTCATGAACTCCAGGTGGTATTCCAATGTTTGGCTGAGCCACTGTTTGAATGATTTGAAGAGACAATTTGAGGCAATCAACAATTTCTTCCAGCTCTCCTCTGCCCTTCACCAGGTCATGCAACACAGTGTTATGTGGTAGTTTGAGAGGACATCCATCATGTTGTCTTTTGTCCAGTCAAGCAAGCATTCCTTCTAACTCTCTCAGAGGTTCACATTTCTCTTCCCCCACAGCTTATCTGAATAATATTTGCATTAATGGTTGCCCCACTGCTCCAAGAGCAGACAACTTGCTAGGGAGACTTGGAAGTACCAGCAGTCAAGTGAATCCAACCTTGTTGTGGTGGTGGTTGAGATGACCACTAAAATGATAAAAACTAATAGATGGGTAGTCTACGCACTGGTGTTGTAGTTCACACCTGTTCTTTGAGAACCAGGGAATTCAAATGGCCTGCTGGCAGTGCTCTCTGCCTTGATGATCTTCAAACCAGCTTTGAGATGCTTCTTGATCCTGTACCACCACCATCCCCCTGTGGGAAAATCCCTCCTAAGCCCAAGCACTCTTGTTCCCCCTCTTCTCCTTGTGAGATCCACCTCTCTGAGGTCGGAAGGGTGTTCCACATTTCCCCAAGGGCACCTTTTGTGCTTGCTTCATCCCCCCACCATCCCTCAATACATTCTTACAGCCTATCCTGCACACCCCTTCAAATGGTCATGGACTATTCGGGACGGCCCTCGTAAGGGCAAGATCTATCCTGTCCCCACCATCCCCACTGCCTGCTCTTCTGACATAGGGAAAGCCCTCTGTTGGGTGGTGTCGCTCTTCCATACCTACAAGCTTCACCTTAATGCCCAAGCCCTGTACCCCTCCACTGGGAGGGTGCTGCCGGCATATCTACACCTTTATCTGAACAACATGCTGGTGCACTTTCGTGGCTAGCTGGCCACGTCCAAACCAACCCCTCCATCAGCCCCAGCACCCAAGCAGTTCAGGGCCCCACCCCCCCCAAAGCCCCACCCATCTCAGCTTATGCCACTGTGGCTGAGGTTTCAGAACTCCACAGGGAAATCTCCGAGCTGCAGGCCCTGCTGACCCACCTTCGTGAGGGAAATGAGGCATCTGAACCCACCTCCCCCATCATTGCTCCCACAGTGAAACCAGCATCCTAATACTCCACACCATCCCCCACACCAATCTTATGTTCGCACTCCACTCCCCCCCGCGTTTGTGGACATTTCTTTCCACCTCCCAACTGGCTATGACTACAAATCATCCCCAGTTACACCTGCACAATCCAGGCCTGCTCTATACTATGTACATCCCCCCCATGATACTGACCCCCCCCCTGGTACTCTACCCAAACCCCTTGTGTCGCACCCTGCTCTGTCTGGGTCATACCCACCATATCTGCTTTCTTTGTGTTCATGGCTCACTGCATAGCCATCTCTTCCTAGCTCCACACAGGCTTCTGCTCAGTTTATCTGAGCTTGTATAAGCCATGAGTGGGTAATGAAATCCAGATATTCAAATTGACAGTCGCTGGTTTCTTAGCCTGCTCCATCTTGTGCAAATGCAGACACTTGAAGGCTGCAAACACCACAAGTGGAATACCAAACCTAGGCAGTATCTTGACAAGTCAGATTGCTTTGAAACCTTTAAATTAATCTTGCAATCACCTTCTTCCAACCAGGCAAGCAGACCAGGCAAGATTACTAAAAGAAGTGCACTGGCATATTTTCAATGGAGAGTCTGTCTGACTATATATCATATGCATGATCCAGGATCCAACACCATTGCATGAAGGTGTCTTGTCTCACAGCCAGCCTTCTTCATAAGTACAGCTTTGTGAAGTGCTACATCAGACAGGTGAGAGACTCTGATGCCTTGTGATAAGAGGTTCCTTGCCTGTGATCATTATATTGGCAAAAGCACAATATAAAGATGTGTAATGACTGAGGACAAACCTTTTCAATGACACCTGGGCTGACCCCCAAACCTGTCTCCCCTCTAATGTTCTTCTGGAAGGTTTCAAACCTAGCTCCAGGCATCATGCAAAATGGGAGTTGGATACACTATTTGAGATGGGGATGGTAATGATATAGATTCACTTCTGGTATGTGGCAACAAGTCTATTATTGCAGAAGTGTTAACTGAGCTGGTAAGGGTACTTACTTACAGGTGGTCAGTGAGCTATGAAGTAATTCCTGATGGCTACAAAACATTAGAGACACTGGGTGGAATGTAGTCTGATGATAGGCCCTATCTCTAGGTCCTCAGTTTCGTGAATGCATACTGTTATACTGCATCTTGTATGTGGGATGGTGACAAAGAGATATGCAGAGTTTCAACCACTGGCACTACTGTGATGTTCTGGAGACAATTGGGATCCATTCCATGATTGGCTCAATTTCAAACTCGCTGACTTCCTCTATTCACTAACTTTTTCTATTCCTGAAGTCAGACGACAATGGACTTGTGCCATGGATGCATCTGCAATATTTAATACCAGTATCCTCATCAGACTATTCATAATGTGCTTCCAAATCTCTGCCTCACCTCCAAAATGGATTACTGCCCATACCAGAGAATATGATATATAGAAAAATAAACGACACTTCCAAGATTTCATGTCTGGTGACCAGCTGGATCTATGATAAGCCTTGGTATCTACACAGATGGTATCATACCCTTGCTCCATCGTCATCGAACACCCATTGCATGTCTGTCTTAAAGCTCTTTGGACTCTAATGGGGGGGGTACAGCCATATATGATCAGATGCCACATCCATCATTGATTGATTGGATAACAGGAGGAGCCCTTCCTCAATGAGCCATCTAAGTCTTGCAGTGAATTCAGTTTTGATGTCTGGATTCTTGATATATTCATTGAAGACAGGACCATTGCATTGTGTATCCTTTGGTTACTCACTGGGGACGCTTGATCTCCCTCTCAACCATCTATTAGCATCACGCACCAATGAAGATTTCATACTTTGGATATATCACTCCCAGCACTTCTGCTAATCACTATTGGAATGTCCTTCTGACATGTTTGTCTAGTTTTATACAGTCCCCACTTTCCAAGGGACCCTGGTGACCTCATAATTCACAAGAGTAATTTATCATCATTATCAATCTTCTGAGAATGTTCACCAACTTTCTCCACTAGGTCCCTTTCATACATATATGCCATTTAGTGACACCTTGAAGTGCTCTCGAAGAGGCAAATTCAATAGTCCTTCCCAAACCACAGATATCCATAATTGTAACATGGAATGGATCTTTTTTCTGAGGCAGCATGCTGAGTACACAACTTTCATTGTCATTCTGGAGAACTTGCATCTCTGCTAGACAGAGAAATCCTTGAAGGCCATTGACACCTTCCCATCTCACATCCTATCCACACAGAAGGCAAGTGTACAATCCCTCTCCTGGCAGAATATCAGGTCTTTGGTGCTCTGCACAGCACCTTTGTACAATCATACAGTCATGATGAGGAGACATGTCCCTGGAGGACCATATTGTATCCATTGGTTACTCACTGTGGACTGCAGAGTTGTTCTGAGTCAACAGCACATGGCTAGTCCACTTCCAGTAGCATTTTTGCTCTTATCTTATCATTATTGTCTGTACCAGCAATTTAAAAAGTTATTTACTATGCCAAAATCACTGTCTTACTGATGTACTGAGCGCTGGCTGGAAACCTTTGCATGGCACACATTATTTTTGGAATGCACTATCTTGTTGATGTAACGCTTGTGGTAATAACTCTTCTTAGGTGAGGGAAATACCCTAGGATTGTCTCTGAAGCAAGCATGCCAAACAAGAGACATGGGGATTAAAGCAAGGAACACAGCAGAGGAATAAGGAGGAATCTTTGTGTCATTGGCAACCCTTCATGATGCCATTGTGGCCTTCTCACCAGAAGCTAAACAGAAGCTGAAAAGCAAAGATGTGAAAATCACCAGAACTAACATGTAGAGGGCCTTATTGCATTGAGTTTTAGGGGAATAAGGAACAACATGGGCACTGTTAGAATAGGCATCTAGACTCTTTGCTGCTAGACTACACCAAAGAATTGCACCTTCTACTGCCTAAAAAGTCCTATGCTATTAATACATCCAAAGGGAGTGGTAGGTGAAACAACCCTCAGACTCACACTTAAGTGAACTATGTTGCTTGCATAGAGGAAAAGACAATCAATCAAAGTGAAGACTAGAGTTGCCTAAGGGAGAAACACCTAGAGGACAAGACTGAGGCCCTCCTAGTGCTGCATTGGAAGTTTATTGTGGTTGTATCTATCATCTACATGAGGCAAACATGAGTTATGAGCAATATAATTAAATATATAAAATGTGGTAGCATAGGAGTGTTAGTGTTGGTGATTTCGCACCTGATTCATGCCTCATTTCGTGTTCTAACCATGCCCATGTTGTTCTCCATGGTCACTTTACTTACCTACCGCTTTTCAGCTTCTCTTTAGCTTGTTGTGGTGTTTCTACCCATACAAGACTTTACCTTTGCATATCCCAGTCAATTGTGGCTGATCTGTTTATTGTTGTTTACCTTGAAGCGTACTTACTCCCTGGAGTGCCACATTGTATCCTTTGGTTACTCACTGTGGACTCCAGGTTAGTATCACCTTGTTATTTCTCTCAATATCATCTTGGTTACTCACTGTGGACTCCAGAGTCGTCCTGAGTTGATCCAGCAAGTGGCTAGTCCGCTTCATTAAGCATCTTCGCTTTTATCAGGTTATGAGCCCTGCGCTCTAGCCATCATCGCACAAGATCAGCTCAGATCCACGCCTCAAAAACAATACCATTCGATTCCCCATCCTCATATCCCTCTGTGGACCTATTTTCGTGTTGATCTGTCTTTGGGATCACGAGTTATACCATTGGAAAGCATCTTGGCCTCATAGTGCGCTTCAGCCCATTTTGAGCCTATCATAACTCATCTGCCCTTGGGCCAATACCCCTCATTCTTGATTCCACCATCATCTACGTCCTCTCAAGCGTCCTCGCGCACCCATCCGCCGTTGGAATTGTCATCCCATTGCCTCTCAACGACCCAATCTTTCTGGAGCCCCTCTTTCCAAACATCGACCTATATCTTCGATCCTCTTGCTCAATCTTCAGCATACCCCTACTGAATCTTGTTCCCTGTGATCTGCTCTACCCGTCCATCCTATTTGCGCCCCACTTGTCATCGTTCAAAGCTCGCTATACCCTCCTCTTCGTTGAACCCTCCCATCTCCACCCATCATGTCCTCTGAGCAAGCCTCCCATCGCATCAAAGCTCTTGATGGTACTAACTATACCACCTGGAGTGAAGAGATGAAGGCGCTGCTGCGCTCGAAAGGCCTCTGGAGACTAGTCGACAACAAGGAAGTGCGACCTACTGCAGCTGGAGCTGAACAGGATGCCTGGGATGTCAAGCAGGACAAGGCTGCTGGTGAACTCATGCTCAACATCGCCCCAGAGCAAAGAGCACACATTAGGAAGCATCAGGACGAGCCTGCCGCCGCCTGGACCGCCTTAGAGACCTTCTACATCCAGAAGAAGCCAGGAACTCGTTTTGTCGCCTATGATGAGTTCTTTAGCATCAGGAAGCGTCCTGAGGAGTCTCTGACTGCCCTGACCGCTCGAGTTGAGGATTCCATCTCCAGGATCAAAGAGCTGCGCACTTCTGCCTTCACCTTGACCAATCTTGATGATGAACTCGCTTGCATGGCCATGATTCGCGCTCTTGGACCAGAATACTACCATTTCACATCCTCTCTGGCCCTCATCACTGATCTGGACAAGGATAAGGTCAAAACTGCGTTCCAGACTGAAGAACTGAATCGTCGCCCTCGCCCTGATGGCTCTAGTCCTATGCCAACGTCCTCAGTGCTCTCTGCCAACAGTTCTTCTTGCAGCTGCGACCCCAATTCCCCTTGCTCCTTTTGTGAGAAGCCTGGTCATTGTCAGTGCAAGTGCTTCGCTCTAGCTCGTGCCAAAACTGCATACAAGACCTCTAAGGGCAAAGGATCCAAGGCCAATCAGTCTCAGAAAGCCTCTGCTGCGTCCACTGCTGCCCCATCTGCTCCAACTGTACCCACACCTGTTGCTGCTGTTGCCAATGTCGCCCAGAACGCCCAAAATACCACAGAACATGCAGGAAATGCAAGTCTTCGTTCCAGTGACCCCTCTACTCCTTCCCAGCACTCTGCTGACGCTGCTTGGAATGCAGACTCCGGCGCCACTTCTCATATGACACCTCATCGCCATTGGCTGCGCAACTATACCCCTTATCGCGTGCCTATCACCTTGGCGAACAACACAACAGTCTACTCGGCTGGTGTTGGGTCTGTAGTGTTCCATCCAGTAATAGAGGGAAGGGTTGCTAGAGCGGTCGAGTTCTCTCGAGTCCTCCATGTTCCTGACCTTCGAAATAATCTCCTCTCTGTCTTGTATCTCACTCGTCACTCTGGCCTCGTTGTCAGTATCAATGATACCCATATGGTCTTCTCCCAGCGTTCTGGACCGCCTCTTTTCGTCGCCACCATCACTGGCAACAATGCTGCATTCCTGGATGGCACTACTGAGTCTATTGAGCAGCAAGCTCTCCCTGCGACGACCTTACCACTTGATTGGTCTCTTTGGCATCGCAGACTTGCCCATCACAATCTAACAGGTGTCAGATCGCTGTTGGAACACAATCTAGTCACTGGACTGAAGTTAGATGCGAAAACTCCGCCAGATCCTGTCTGTGAACCTTGCATCGCTGGCAAGATGCATGCCAACCCATTCCCTTCGTCCACATCGCAGTCCTCTCGTCCCCTGGAGCTCGTCCACAGCGATGTTCATCAGGTGGCCCATCCCTCCTTCTCTGGCTGTCGCTACTGGGTCACCTTCATCGATGATTACTCCAGATATCGCTTTGTTCTCCCCATTAAGCGCAAATCGGACGTCTTTGATGCGTTCAAGACATTCAAAGCCTTCGCTGAAAACCAGTCTGAGCGCAAGATCAAGACACTTCGAGATGACAAGGGGGGTGAGTACATGAGCAACGCTTTTGCAGACTTTACTACCCAGTGTGGCATTATGCGCCAGCATACTGTCAGGGCTCGCCCTCAGCAGAATGGTGTTGCAGAGAGAGCCAATAGGCTGCTCGACGAACGCATCACTGCCATGTTGAACGAGTCAGGCTTGTCTCCAGCCTTCTGGGGAGAAGCATTAGCTGCGCTTGTGCATGTCTGGAATCGATGCCCCACTGATGCTGTGGACAATGCTACACCTTATGAGCGATGGCATGGCAAGAAACCAGATGTGTCTCACCTTCGAGTCTGGGGGTGCACTGCCTATGTGCATGTGCAGAAGGACAAGCGACCAGGGTTTGGCTCTCATGCTGAGAAATGTGTCTTCATTGGTTACCCAGATGGTTACAAGGCTTGGAAGTTCTATAACCCAGCTACCAAGCGCACTATCATTTCTGAACGAGCAGATTTCGATGAGAGACACTTCTTAGCTCGTTCCCCATCTTCTGGTGCGCCTTCTCCAGACATGGACACCTCTACTGACTCTGGTTACCAACCCCCTACTCTCTATGATGCGGACGAGTCTGATGCGCCGCAGATATCAGTTCCTGGGGGAGGTTTGCCAGTTCAGCAAGTTCCTGCTCCTGCTCTGCCTCAGACTCCTGCTCCATCGCCTCCACCATCGCCAGTCACTCCACCACAAGCTCTCCCACAGCCAGCTGCGCCTAGTCCGATTGGAATTGGTGCTCGACTGCCTTTGAGACAGAGAAACCCTCCAAGAGAGTGGTGGAAGCTAAGTCCAGCTCAGCTCATCGATGGTATGGATGAAGATGAGGATGAAGATGCAGATCTCGCTGCAGACATTGCTCTAGCAGCCAGTGAAGCTCTGCCTAGGACCTATGCTGATGCCATGCGTCGAGATGATGCCGCTGAATGGAAACAAGCTGCGCTCGAGGAGTTAGCAGCCCAGAGGAGCAATGGAACCTGGATACTCGTTCCAAGACCCAAGGATCGTCCAGTCATTGGTTCTAGATGGGTATTTGCGAAGAAGTATCATGCTGATGGGTCCTTTGAGCGATACAAGGGACGCCTTGTTGCTCAGGGCTTCACTCAGCGTCCAGGATTCGAGTATCTCGAGGTTTTCGCTCCTACAGTGCGCCTTCCCACACTTCGCATCATTCTTGCGCTCGCTGCCATCCACGACATGCACCTCTGGTCTGTCGACATCTCCCATGCCTATCTGAACGGCGAAATCGACTGTGAAGTCTATATGGAGCAACCTGAAGGCTTTGCTGAAGGCGATCCAAAGGAGCTTGTGTGCTTGCTCAAGAAAGCGGTCTATGGCACCAAACAGGGCGGAAATCGCTGGAATCGCAAGATGCGCACTGTACTCGAGTCGATGGGTTTCACCCAGTCTTACTCTGATGCTGCAGTCTATGTCTTCGTCAAGGACGACGTGCGCATCATTCTCCCTGTCTTTGTTGATGACATGACCTTTGCTTCCAAATCTATGGGCGCCATCAAGCAGGCTTTAGCAGATCTGGGCAAACACTTCAAGATCCGAGATTTAGGACCTACAAGCGAGATCCTGGGGATCAAGATCGATCGGGATCGCTCCAAGCGCTCTCTTACAATCTCCCAGCGCCAGTATTGCGTCGATATGCTTGATCGCTTTGGGATGACTGATTGCAGGCCTGTTACTACTCCTATGGACCCGGGACTGTCTCTTTGTCTTGATCAAGCTGCTAAGACACCGGAGGAGCTCGCTTTCATGCGTTCTGTGTCCTACAGCGCTGCCATTGGTTCCCTACAGTATCTCTGCTGTACAACTCGCCCAGACATCGCCTACTCTGTTGGCCAACTCGCCTCCTTCACTTCTAATCCAGGCATCGTGCATTGGAACGCTATCAAGCATCTAC